>JAJKFI010037448.1:0-24011 GCA_029204185.1 Lerista edwardsae
TGTGTGTGTGTGTGTGTGTGTGTGTGTGTGTGTGTGTGTGTGTGTGTTGGTGGTATGTTGAATGTACTTGTACCACCCTTGGTAGATGGATTGAGGATGCTCCATGCAAAGTTCTAAAGATCCCTTATATTAGGAATATGTTTGCTTCCTTAGCAATGACAACTGAAAATGGTGACTACAAAGAGGAAGAAATCCAGATGCAAGATTAGTGCAGAGGGCATTCACATTTGAATATGCAGTTCTTCAATTCTGAATTTAAAACGAATGGCAGAATGGACAGGAAGAGCCCCCACCCCACCCCAACACCCCAGCAAAAGTACACTGACTAGAGACTTAATGGTCACACTCTCTTCCCAGAGAATTCTGGGAATTGTAGTTGGGGAGGATGGGCTAGGGATCGCTAAGCAAACATTTGCACCCATAGTAAACTGCAGTTCCCAGAATTTGTTGGGGAAAATGACAGTAAAAAAGATTTGGCCACATTCATACATTAACAGCAATATTCATAGACCACTTTCCGACAAAGACATTCGCAGAGAGGTTTTCATAGCAGAGGAATAAGATCATCATTCCTAGTTTCCAAAGGATTCATAATCCCATAGGAAAACCAAAAGTGAGAACAGCAACAACTACTAGAGCGGACAATGATTATGAAGGTCACTCTCCCCCTGCTTAATATAAACAAGTTGCCACTATATCAAGCTATCTGGAATCTGATAAATGCTCTGTTGATTTCTTATATGGATTATTACTGTGTGTTTTTTTGGGTGATATTTTTTTCCAAACTTTCGTGTTTAAATTGGCAAATTGTGGTGTTCTTATTCTACATTCTCCATCTCTCATTTTTATTAATTTGAAATGCTTTAAAAGTGAACTAGGTAGATGATACAGGTGATACAGTGTCAGCAGATGCAGGCACAGTATTATTTCTAATTGGAAAAGTAGTCTATTTTAATTCATTATTACAATAGGCTGTTCGCAGTGCTGCCCCTAAAGAGCACCCAGACGTTGCAGCTGGTTCAGACCTGGGTAGTTCAGTGGTTGACTGGGACCAGACACTGAAAAATACCACTAAGAAAAGACTAGCTATAGGGAGGGAAGAGCCTTTCACCTCCATACAGAGTAATCAGCTGACATTTGAACATGGCAGCAACTCATCTAGGGGACTGTTCCAAAAGGAGCTTTGTTGGGGTAGAATCAGTGGTGTCATTCAAATGATTTAGGAACAGGAACTCACTTTTGATTGGCACTTGCCGGGAACCCGGAACCAGCCACGGAGCCCGTTAGGATCCGGAACGCCCGTTCTGGTCCGTTCCCCCTGAATGACATCACTGGGTAGAATGCCATGCCATGCTGCATCCTGCCTTTAGCTGAGAGAGTCACTGACATGCCTCTTTTCTCCAAGGGCAACATTGGTCTTCCCGGCCCACCAGGCCCAGTTGGAAAGGAAGGTGGCAAGGGACCCCGTGGTGAGACTGGACCTGCTGGCCGCCCTGGTGAGCCCGGACCTGCTGGCCCACCTGGACCTGCTGGTGAGAAGGGATCTCCTGGTTCTGATGGACCTGCTGTAAGTAAACACCTTGTCCTGCAATTCTCTTCACTGGGGTCTTATCACAACCAGCAGGAGTTCCCTGTAGAGACCGCACATGCACCCAATGCTAATAACCTTCCCCACTTCAATTGCTTTTAAAAAAATCTCTCAGCTCTCCGTGGTGTTGTCACATTGATCCACATCACACAACTCAAGCAACCCCCATTATTTTCACACCTCCAGGAATGAACCCTGGCTGTTAATGTGGAGAAAGTAGAAATTGGCAAGTGTGCATGTAAACCTTAAGATCTATTCAAAGGGAACAGGGGATCCACTGGATTACTCAAATAATAGCTCCATTTCGAGTAACCCTCTTTAGTAGTTGTTCCCCACCTTACATGCTGCAGTATTCACTAGCTTCTGATTTTAAGCACTAGGAATAAAAATGTGGGGTGCGCTTGTGTTGTAGAAATTGCATGGGTGGTTCACCCATCATCCTTTTGAAGGGACTCTCATCTAAAGCCAAATCCCACATCAGACCAGCCAGGAGACAAGAGTAACAGTGCAACCCTACACATCTTTACCCAGAAGTAAGTCCCACAGTGTTCAGTGGGACTTACTTCTGGGTAAGCATGTACAGGGTAGCAGCCATAATTTCCTTGTCATAGAACATGAGTGGAAAGAACCAGAAAAGATGGGGATAGCTCACAAAGGAAGACTTGAGGACATCTAATGGTTCTTTTTCTTCATAAATGTCTGCCAAATTCTCCTTTCCCAACCAGCTCTGGGTCATGGAAATGGCAGCCTAGACTCAATTGCTGCTGTGGCCTACCTCAGAGGCGTCGAATCCGTTTCATAGAGCAGGCCAAAGAGCATTTATGATGCCTGCTGAGGGCCGGATGTTATGTCATTAAGTCGGTCCTGTCCAGAAATAAGCACTTTTTTCTCACTTAGGAACTCATTAGCTTCAAATGACAGAAGGGAAAATGTGCAAATCTTGCCATTTTCAAGATATGGGAGATTCCAGCTATCATGTGAGCTGCGCTTTCTGCAGTGAGATCTCAGCACAGCTCAGCAGCTGAGAGCAGCTGATGGTGGTGCTGGGAGAGCCCAAGGCCCCGATAAGCTTCTACAAACATCCAACCTTATGTTTGGCACCCCTGGCTAGCTCCCCACCATCACCCCTTCCATGGTGTCACCTATTACTGGAAAAAATGAAATCTATCCCTCCTCAAAGAGCATTTCTTGCTGACATCCCACTCATGTGTCTTCCTTCTTACAGGGTGCACCTGGTACTCCTGGCCCACAAGGTATTGCTGGACAACGTGGTGTGGTTGGTCTTCCTGGACAAAGAGGCGAGAGAGGTTTCCCTGGTCTTCCTGGACCATCTGTGAGTATTTTCTTTCCATTCTTCCAGCATCTCTAAGCAAAGAATGGGGGGACCAGTTTCATTCTGAGCTATATGGAGCAGATTTGGGGGCCTCCAAGAGGAGGAAACTGGGAAATGTTCTTGGAGGGAGCATCTCTTGAGAGGGCTCAGACACACATGGGACTGCAAGCATAAGAGGAAGAGCAAAAAGGGCTTTTCAGAGTCCAATTAGGATGTTCTTCAGTGGTTCATGATCCCACATGAGTTTTGGAGGCAATAACATGTAGAAAAATGGCAAAACTGAACATGGGGCTTTGGGAAATTCACACTCAGTTCTTGACTCTCTAGCACGTTTAGGGTGCAGTCCTAACCTAGAGTTAGGCCAGCACAGTTAGGCCAGCAACGTTTGGCTGGCACAAGGGACACCATAAAGTGCTTTTGACCACTCTCTGAGGATGGCGCATGTCTGTGTGTTGGCCTCTCTGACTCCGAGAGTGGTCCAAACATACTTTACGGTGTCCCTTGTGCCAGCCAAATTTTGCTGGCCTAACTGTATTGGCTTAACTCCAAGTTAGGATTGCACTCTTAAACACATTTATATGGAAGTAAGTATATTGAAATCAATGAAACATGCTCAAGTAAGAGTGCTTTGGATTGTGAATTCTCTCCATCCATCTCCATCTCCATTTGGATTCTCTCCATCCGCATTCATGATTGGTCATGTTTGTACTGCATTAATCCCCTTAATGGCAGAATTAATATGCATTTTACCCCACATTTGTTTACTCTTGGTACTCATTTTTCCTTACCACCAGAAGCTTAGTGGCTGAGAAGGGAAGGCAATGTTGTCATCCAGTAGAACTTAAGGAGCCACACGATTTCCATCGTTGATTTTAGACAAAGCACCATTAATTTTTTTTTATCCTGCTGATATGCATCTGGCCTTCCCTCAAGCCCTTAATTCAGTTGAGGGGTTGCTCTTTCCTAGCCCAAGCACTAGAGAGTGAAGACAAAGCTTGGGATCAGATTCTTTTCTGCCAGCACTTGAGAAGCCTTAAAAAGAGGCTCAAGACAAGCCTGGCTTAACATCAAAGTGCAACTAAAAGCATTTCCCTTAATCCTCAGGGAAACCTGTTACTCAGACTACACTTAAGCCCAAAGACAGAATGTCCCAGACAATGCAGTAGCACTCATCCACTCCCATTGTTATCTGAGCATCTTACTAGGCCTTCAAGAGAGATTTGACAGATGTTCTGTGTTTTAAGAGCTGGCCCTGGCTTGGGAGCTCAATGGCTTCCTAGAAATGGCAGCCCACCAATTCTTGGAAGTCTGATTGAAAGAACCACAGAACGACAACTAAACTTCACTCCTAAATGAACGAGAGCCCAAATGCCTTGGATCCTTAGGTAGATTCTCCTACCTCACATGTGCTTGCAAAATCTTGAATGCATATTCTTATTTCAGATTTTTAAAATATCATTTCTCAGGATGTATATGGTTGGGTTAGGTTTTGGAGAGGAGGAAAAGTAGGCATTAAAGTACCGTTGAATTTGGCAGGTTGAAACCTAGCATTACTGTTCCAATCACTCATCAATAAGGCAAGATCCCAATATTTTTTTTGGAAGCAATCCCTAAAAATCAGATTTCAAAAACTGGAACTTACTCAAGTTTTGAAAGTTTACCAAAATATAACTGTGCAAAAAAAAAAAAAAATGTGGTTCCATTCTAGAACAAGCTTCTTGAGTGCTAATATCATTAGGAGAACCAAGCTTTCATGAATGCTGTACAAAATGGCTCTGTAAGCTTCACAAAGCATACCCAAACTTCTTGGAAATCTTATCTTCCCATGCTTTGCTAACGTCCTGCTGAACATTGGCTTCAACTCTGCTGCAGCACTGAATTGTAGAATTGTATGCCCAAGGAATACAGAGGTTCATGGAAATGATACAGAGAATTCCATGACAAAGTCCATGTCAAAGTTAACACGGGCAGTACAAGAATAATGCCTGTGCTTCTGTTCTAAAAGGTGCTGTAAGGCACCTCCAGTGCCAGCAGTAAGCCGTTACCACCAGCACTGAACCAATGCCGGGTCCCAATGCCCAGAGGCAGCAATGAGACACCAGCAAGTGGTACCCCTCACAAGCATTGCCCTGATTATGGACAAGGCGGGAGGGCAGAACGGGGCAGAGGGAGGGCAGAGCGGGAGTGAGACTGGGGACGACCTTCACTGCCAGATGCTATCCTCCATGTCAGGCCACATGGCCTAACACAGAGACCCTCTCACCCTGAGAGGGTGAGACTCATCGCCCACCCTGCAGCTTACCTGGGGGAAGGAGACAAACGTCCTCCTATGGGTGCATTGGCAGGATGGGATTGGGCTGCCCTTTAGGTGTTTTTCTAGAGCCTGGGAACTGGAACATCATCCAGACTTGGTCTAAATTGAGCTTTCTATCTCTTTCTGTCTGTTGAACATTAGCTAACCGTGGTCACATGTAGGATGTACGCCTGTGTGTGAATGTGATTTGCCTTCTCTCTCTCTCTCTCTCTCTCTCCATCTCTTCCTTCTCAACATCAGCCATTGAATTGTTTTTGTTCTAACTGGGATTGATCTTCTCAGGGCGAGCCTGGCAAACAAGGCCCATCTGGAGCATCTGGTGAACGTGGTCCCCCTGGCCCATCAGGACCACCTGGATTAGCCGGACCTCCTGGTGAAGCTGGACGTGAGGTATGTCAGCTTCTTTGCACCAGAGCCTCTTGCACCTAAATCTGCCCAGTTTCTGCCCCCTGGACTGGAGACACTGAATTCCATCAGAATTTGTTACTGTTCATCACAAATATGATCCGAGCCAAACAGGAATTTGATGAGTGAAGCTCAGTGATGGAGCCCAAGCTGCAAATACTGAAAGTCCCATGCCCAGTCCTTGTCATCTGGACTCAAAAAGACCTTAAGCCATAGGGCAGTGAAAAAATAAAACCCGCCATGAGACCCTAGAGAACTGTGGCTAATCAGAGCTAATGGCACCTGGCTAGATGGGCCACATATTTATTTAGTTCAAAGATTTATATGCCACTTTTCAGATGCTCAAAGCAGTGTACAACAATAAAAAGACAATATGAAATATAATTAATGAAATCATTAAATAAAACCTATAAAAACAATACAGGTACAAGTAAAAGACTTTTTTTAAAGCATACAAATAATCAAAAGCTAATTAAAGGTATTCCTGTGATTTGCATAACATATTTCAATTGAAGAGTTAGGAATGTTATGCTCAGTGGGGCATTCTAAATCCCCTAGAACAGGGGTCTTCAACTTTTTTCATGCCACAACACCAATACTGGCATGTCCCAGCATCCACTGAGGTTCCGTTCCAAACCCCACCCCTACCCCCGTAGATACCTGAAACTTTTTAAAGTTAGGGGGACATCAGTGGTTTTGCTGCAACAAGGTTAAAAAAAAGATTTGTTTAATGTTCCCCTGTTTACATATCCAGTATCTAGGGTATAAGTGGATAACTGAAACCATGGATACAGAATCAGTGGATACTGGGGCACACCTGTTTATAAATAAATAAAGTATGAGACTGGGGCCCCCACTGTCAACTATTCCAGGACACTATCCACCAACTCCCCACCCCACTCCACACGTAATTCCCTCCCAGCACTGTTCACTGTGACCAAATATTCTTATTAGAGAGAACAGAAAAAATGACCATGAAGTGAAAGCTATTAGTGAAAGCTATTTGAGCACAATTGAACACAACTGCTGAGAACCTGAGCAGGACTGGGACAGAGTTTCCTGATACCTGAAGGGGTATACACCAGATGCTTCCCCCTGGTGCTCTCAGTCCAGTGTTCTTCAACTTTTTTAAATTCCTGTAAGTTGCCATGACCCTACAGCTGAGGCTTCACAGCCCCATTAGGGTCCCAACCCAAAGCTGAATAACTCTGCCCCAATAGGTCTTGGGAGAGGTGCCATTGTTTAGTGGTAGAACAGATGCTTTGCGTGCAGGAAGCCCCTGGTTCAATCGCTGGTGTCTCCAGGTATACCTGGGAGGCAGCCCAGCCTGATAGGCAGGAGAGCAGCTTCTAGTCACTGTAGATGGATCTAAATGGACGGATTTTAGATAAGGCAGCTTCATGTACCTGTCAATTCTCACCCACGCTTTCTCTCTCTTGGCTGATAGGGTTCTCCTGGTGCTGAAGGTGCTCCTGGACGTGATGGTGCTGCTGGTCCTAAGGTGAGTTATGTACACCTGCACGTAGCAGTTATCAAACTAGCCAGTGTTGCAAGGAAGTTAAGTGGGTATTTTTCAGATTAAACTGACCTGAAGTTAGCATTAGCTAACTGTGTAGCATGTAGGGTGTATAGCTGCATACGAATGTGATTGTGAAAGGCTGAATCCAACACTGATGCTCTTTTCCTCCTTGTTCTTTCTCAAATAGGGTGATCGTGGTGAGAGTGGCCCATCTGGTCCCCCAGGTGCTCCTGGAGCCCCTGGTGCCCCTGGCCCTGTTGGCCCTGCTGGCAAGAATGGAGACCGTGGTGAGAGTGTAAGTACCATATCCATTTAAGCTCCCCTAAAATATTAAATCCGTAGCATGAAAGAGGCCCATTTTAGATGCAAAAAGGGAATCCCATGGCCAGGATTCCCTCGTTATTTCTTGTTCATCCCTCTGTTGTGCCATATACACAAGGTCATATTCTCGGACTCCAAAACAATTAAATCTGCAACAACAAGCCAGAAGTTTCCCTATTTGTTCACTTACAGGACACACATACACACAAACGTACTGCACCCTCCACCCCTAAGTACCACCACACAGTTCCAATATGTCATGACTGCTAAGGGCCTATATAATACAGTATGTATGGCCATACCTTCCCATGTCATTAAATTGAATGTATATACTACATCTGGGTCTGTACTCACATTTGTTGAGAGGATGGGAGTGGAGCTCAGTGAGCGAGTGCATGCTTTGCACAGGGAAAGTTGCAAATTCAGTCCCTGGCATCCCCCAGGTTGGACTGGGAAAAGCCCCCTGAAAGCTCAAGAGCTGCTGCCACTCTATGTAATAATAATCAACTAGCTGGCCTGATTCAACTTCCTATGTTTACTGGAGGAATACATGCCGGATCACACCTTTTTCCTCTGCATTCATTAATGCAGAACTCCTTGCCACAGGAGGAACTCCTCCTCTACAGGAGGAACAGGAGAACTGTGGAACTCCTTGCCTCAGGAGGTGGTGATGGCATCCAGCCTAGGTGCCTTTAAAAGGGGATTGGACAGATTTCTGGAGAAAAAGCGCATCGTGGGCTATGGGCCATGATGGGTTGCGCAACCTCCTTACATTACTAGTAGGCTACTTTGGAATGCCAGGTGCAAAGGAGTGGCAATAGGATGCAGGCATCTTGTTGTCTTGTGTGCTCCCTGAGGCATCTGGTAGGCCACTGTGAGATACAGGAAGCTGGACTAGATGGGCCTTTGGCCTGATCCAGCAGGGCTCTTCTAATGTTCTAATGCAACTATACCTCCACATTCACTGGAGTAAAATCATTACTTGAGTCATATGGATGCACTGAAAGGAATTAAAAAAAAACTTTTATATTACCATTTGCCCACCCATTTTGCCATTACATCAGATTTGGGCTTTTTAATACGTTTAAATTAAATTTCCACTGCAAAAGGTAGCAGAACCCAGAGGTCATATCTTCTCCTTGAATCCCATCAAACATCTCACACCTCAGTTCAGAAGTACGTAATTATGCATTTCAAGCCTCTCTTCTATGGAATCCCACCTCTCACCCATGCACACATCAAAGCCAAGCTTATTGGCTTCAGCCACAGTGTTGTATCCTGCACCTTTAGAATGTGTCCTGCACCTGATGAAACTGAGTGTCCCACTCATTTCTTTTAACACCTGGGTGTTAACACGCTGTCCTTAGCTTTTGTTATCTACTCTGCTTCAGAAGATTCAGGGTTCAAGATTCAAGGAAACAGAGGGGACCTCCCCATCATGTACAGTGAATTGCATTGCCCCTCCTAACATTGGCCAGGAAGCACTGCCTTTCCAAGACGGAGCTCCTAAAGCAGCAGACTGCATATCCAGTTCTATGTGATGGTTTAAACATTTTCTCCCTCTCTTCCCCTCTCCTTTCTCTAGGGTCCTGCTGGTCCCGCTGGCCCCTCTGGCCCTGCTGGTGCTCGTGGTCCTGCTGTAAGTTTGATGTTAAAAATGTTCCTTCTTTTAAAAAAAAATGGAAGAATTATAGACTAGCACTATGCTCATTACCCAGGCACCCTCAAATAATGACAGCAGACTGTGGCTTGGATGTTAACTGAGCCACTTAATTAAATTTTCTTACATGAAAATTTGCAACAGGGAAGCTAATTGGGAAGGGGTAGCCCCCTCCCTTGTGCAGGGTACTAAACTGGGGGACATGGTCCAAGCCATCTGTGTCCCCTGATGATGATCTCACTGGGCGTACCATGCAACTCAAGTCCAAGCTCAGTCATGCATATTGAGCCACTGTGTCCTGATTGCCCCAGGAGGGTCAGGGCAGCTTGAAGGTCAACTCTTCCAAGGCTTGCAAGTCCAGTCAAGGGGTTTGCCAGCCAGACTCGTCATGCTGGATAGGCATCATCGGAACTGCCATGACTCCCCCCCCCCAACCTGCTGCCCTAGCATGGACACTGAGAGCTTTCCTTCAGCAAGCGACCAGCTAATTTCAGACTAGCTAAAGGGCAGGTGGGTGGAGTCACCGTCCTGGACGGCAATGAGCTTGTGCGGGTATTCCTACCCCGATGCAGCCCCTCAGCCAATCGGCTGCCAAGCCCCAGTCTGTTGGTTTTAGAGAGGTGGGGCAATGGGCCATTAGCACATGAAGAGAGCTAACGGCCTTACTAACATCATTTCAAGATGGCTGCCATTTTGTATCAGCTGACTGGAGTTACTCAGGTGTTCACTGTGTTGCCCTCTCAACTGCACTGTTGTCTCTCTTTTCCCTTTAGAAGTAAGACAAATAAAAACAAAATTCTTTGGACATTCAGGTCTACCTGAAATGGAGTTTGGCGTTCAGGTCTCCCCCAGCTGCACAAGATGGCCCATCAACAGATATTTGAGAAAGTCCATTTAGCTTATTTTTATTTATTTATTTTTCACATTTGTATACTGCCTTTCCTTCAAGGAGCTTAGAGTAGTGTACATAGTTCCTTTCCCCCTTTTGTCCTCACAACAATCCTGTGAGGTAGATGAGGCTGATAGATAGTGACTGGCCCAAGGACACTGAGGAGGCTTCATGGCTGAGTGGGGATTAGAACCTGGATCTCCCAGGTTCAGTTCCAACTCTCAGACTGCTACATCATCCTGGCTCCCTCACTGTTTAATTTTAACAAGTTATTGTTCATTCTTTCTTTCCATTTCTAGGGCCCACAAGGTGCTCGTGGTGACAAGGGTGAGACTGGTGAACAAGGTGACAGAGGCATGAAGGGTCACAGAGGTTTCTCTGGTCTCCAGGGTCCCCCTGGTCCACCTGTAAGTATCACTACATTCTTTCTGACATAGGGCAGTCCTACACTTCCTCATGGGGCCCAGAATAGGATCTGACCCTGTATGTCCACACAGAGAGAAGCCCTGAGTCAAGTGGTTGATTGAACCCTCTTTGGATCACAACTCTCTTGGGCTGTTTCAAGGGATGACGAAAACACACGTTTGCATGCTGCAGACATGAACAGACTCCACAGAAATCATCTTTCCACGTTTCAAATTTAGTTCTGGCACTTCTGGGGCTTTGACCGGCTTTTTAAAGGCTGCAGTCCTCATGATATGAATAAACATATTAAATGCCCCTCAAGGTGCATAGTTTTTGCACCCAAGATCAAAAGAGGCCAAGCTGGCTGACAACTTTTTCCCAAAGTTAGACCATTCCATTCCTGCATGTTTGCACTTCAAAGCTGAGCAGAATATTCTGATTGAGTCAATAACTGATTTTTTTTTTAATGCGCCTTTGGAGAACTTCCATTGAAGTTGCCTTGTAGAAGGATCTGAAAGGGCACTTCTCAGGTACCATTACGAGGGCCTGTGAATCTCAAAGTGTGCCAGTTAGAGAGAGATATTATGGTCCACTGAGAGGTTCAATAGGACATGCGATCCATTGGCCAGATTATCAAATACCCCTGCTGA
This sequence comes from Lerista edwardsae, assembly GCA_029204185.1. NCBI lineage: Eukaryota > Metazoa > Chordata > Lepidosauria > Squamata > Scincidae > Lerista > Lerista edwardsae. Next base: position 11,085 of record JAJKFI010037448.1, read on the forward strand.
GATCCAGCCCAGTAGTCACCTCATTCATTCGAATTGACTGTCCCATTTTTTTTTTATAGAAAAGTGTGCTTTTACCAGGAAGAATATCAAGTTGACTTGACTGCTTATTTCCCCCCTTATGTAGGGTGCTTCTGGTGAACAAGGTCCCTCTGGTGCTTCTGGCCCTGCTGGTCCAAGAGTAAGTATGGCTGTTTTGTCCTGGTGATGGTTTAGCAGCTCAGGGACAAATCCCCAAGTCATCAAGCAAAGACTGGATAGCAGTCATCTCTTGGTGGTAGTGTGAAGGCGCTACATATCTGAACCATGGCATAGCCTTCTGTATAATTAAAAGAGGATGAACTGATTCAGAAACAATGCAGCAGGTCTTAGTTTTCCATATTAACTGCTGTAGAAGGGATTTAGTGGTATCAGTGAAAGGGGAAAATATTTGCTGTTGGTTCTGCTGAGGATTGACTTCTGTAATTTGAAGGAGACACAGAGAGATAGGGAATATATTCATATAATATATATGCGAGTGTGCTTTCCCTCTAATATGAAGTTCAGGAAGCAGCAGCAGCAACTGAAAGTAGCGATGCCATGATGGGACCTTGATCTGCAGTCCCCTGGGTCATTTGTGTTGAACCCACGATTCCCCATTCCTCCATCTGCCATGAGAAATAGCAGCAATCACTGCACAAATCCATATTAACTGCAGTGTTGGAGGTGCACATTCCAGCCCTTGCCCAAAAAGCCCAGTAGCTGGTTTGTAGTGTTATAAGTTCACTCCAGTCATCAATGGTCAGGAAGACCATTCGCTGAAACTGAAAGGATGGCATATTTTTTGTTGAAGCAAAATATGAACAGGTGCATCAGGACTTCTTCCCTTGTGTCGTTTGTCTTGCTCCATCCAGTGCCCCCAAACCTCTCGAACAATGCACATGTTCTTTCTTTCTGACAGGGTCCCCCTGGATCTGCTGGTGCTGCTGGCAAAGACGGTCTGAATGGTCTCCCTGGCCCCATTGGCCCACCTGGTCCCCGTGGTCGTACTGGTGATGCTGGCCCTCAAGTACGTAGTCCATCTAATTGTAGCAGTTTGACAACTGGAATGCGTTGGGTGAAAGTGATCTTGGCCTTCAACTCTTCTTTCTTTTCTTCTTCTGCAGGGTCCTCCTGGACCCCCTGGCCCACCTGGTCCCCCAGGCCCACCCAGCGGTGGCTTTGATTTCAGCTTCATGCCCCAGCCTCCTCAGGAGAAAGCTCATGATGGTGGCCGCTACTACAGAGCTGATGATGCCAATGTGATGCGTGACCGTGACCTAGAAGTCGACACTACCCTCAAGAGCCTGTCCCTCCAGATTGAGAACATCCGTAGCCCCGAGGGAACCCGTAAGAACCCAGCCCGCACTTGCCGTGACCTGAGAATGTGCCATGGAGACTGGAAGAGTGGTAAGTACAGGCAAAGCCAAATCCATCACCTATTAGCACTGCTTCTGGACCTCGTTTCCTCTCTCTTATCAAACTTCTCTCCTTTTCCACTTTTCATTCACTTAGGGCTTGCTTACACCACTAAAAGCCAAGTAGGAATTTCTCGAAGGTCGTAATGACCAATGATAAAATATTCCTTGTAGCCTTTTCCTTACATGGATTGCTTGAGTCATGCAGAAGTATTTGTTCCTCAGGAGGTTCTCTCTGAAATCTAGTCTGCTTAAGTTCTTCTCCTAGGGTGAGGTGGACCTCCCAAGGCTGCTGCAGAGTACCACTAGCTCTGGTCCTTCAGGCTATTCTCTGACCTTCTTCCTTCCTTCACAAAAAATATGCCTTGAGAGAGCCCTCCTTCTCTTGTGTTGATTATCAATGCTGGCAAATGATGGAGCAACCAACCCTTTCTTACCATATACGGCCATTTTGGTTGGCTGTTTGTTCTTTCATCCTTTCATTGTGGTTCTTTCAATGTGGTGCCCATATAATTCTTTTCTCTACTGTTTTTCTTTGATCCCCTTCCTCTCACATCAGTGACCTAGTTGTCCAATGTTTAGGGAAGCTAGAGCAGTTATTTTTCTGACCTGGGAAAGCCAACATAAAAAAAAAATCTGAAAATCTCAAGCATAGGTGGATCCAGGTAGAAAAAACAGTTTGGTGAGAACAAATGGTGCTTTGGAAGTTGGAGTAAATGGTCTTGTTGCTCCATCCAAGTCAATGACTCATTCTTCATTAATAACTCATTCATCATTCTTCCTCTTCAGGCGAGTACTGGATTGACCCCAACCAAGGATGTAACCTGGATGCCATCAAGGTCTACTGTAACATGGAGACTGGAGAGACTTGCGTCTACCCAACTCAGCCCGCTGTGGAGCCAAAGAACTGGTACATCAGCAAGAACCCCAAGGAGAAAAAGCACGTCTGGTTTGGCGAAACAATGAACGATGGCTTCCAGGTGAGACCAGGACCCAATTGGAGACAAAAGTTGAATAAATGGCTTAGCTAGAAGTCCTGAGATGGGGTTGGTGGGAGTGAGACTTCCTCCCTGATGAGGCTTGTTCTGATTCATCTCCCAAGCTGGGACAGGTATGAGTTTCTTAAGGATTATGTGTGCATCCCAGAGGCCAAAAGACCTGGTGTGAGTGCTTTTTTTTTGTTTCAGTGCCAGATTTTGTCCTAAGCAGAGTTTAAGGCACATGTCAGGTCAGGTGGAGGCCAGGCCAGGTGGAGGAGCCCTGGGACAGATTGCTTGAAGAAGCCATGGCAGATGGCTACAAGATATGTCTCCCAAAGCTGTTTGCCCCTGTGCTTGGTTGAGTTAGTTTAGACAGATGGGGCAAGGGGAGTACCTGGATTATCTCTGAAGGTATCTTCCATCCAAGATTGTTCATCATAGTAAATGAGAAAAGATGAGTTTTGCTAGGTGGAGGAGGGTGGGGTAGGTTGTTATTGGTCAAAGAATCCCAGATTTCAGATGCTTGCAAGATGTTGGACTTGATGACCCATGAGGTCACTTCCAACTTTATGACTGTACAAAACAAAGGAGAAGGAAGGGTCAAAAGTGAGCACTGTGAGGCAATTTTCAGATTTCAAAGGTTTTGTTGGCCTCACAGGTTAAAAGACAAAGCAGTTGTCAAGCACTAGTTTGGCATGCTCAATCTAGGCTGGCTTGGTAGAGCTATAAATGGGTGCTAGTGGAAAATGCAATCTGCTAGTAATAAACCCTATTCAAGGAAGAAAGGTGCTTCCATCCTCCACCACCACCACCCCCGTATCTCTGTGCATCTCATGAGTCCCCAGGGGGCTGTTCCCTGATGGCATGGTTGCTTCTTAAGTAGGGCAAAGGTCTGCTTTTCTTTTCCAAAGCCCAGGCTTTTTTATTTTGCTATCAACGCATCCTGCAGAATTGAGAGAAAGTACAGGGCCACCAGCTAGGTTTCTGAGAAGCAAGTTTCAAAAAAACCAAACACTACTCTTTTCTGCAATCTTCTTTACTCCATTTCTCTTGGCAGTTCGAATATGGCAGCCAGGGATCCAACCCAGCTGATGTTGCCATCCAACTGACCTTCTTGCGCCTGATGTCCACCGAAGCCTCCCAGAACATCACCTACCACTGCAAGAACAGCGTGGCTTACATGGACCAACAGACCGGCAACCTGAAGAAGGCTCTGCTCCTCCAAGGTTCCAACGAGATTGAGCTCAGGCCCGAGGGCAACAGCCGCTTCACCTATGGTGTCACCGAGGATGGCTGCACGGTGAGTTCTTCAGTCTTTGGGTCCTGAGTCCTCAGGCATTTCAAAGACAACCTTTGAAATGGGTGACAGTGTTTACTTTTTCACTGTGCCCGCTGTTAAAACATTTGTCTGTACTCTGGGATTATAGCTGGGATTGAAGGCAATCCATGTCAAGGGATAGACTACATTAGGACTGAGCCAGAGGCTGGGATGCACAAGGGTCTGAATGGTAAAGTCAGTGATGGTCCGGTCAAAATTAATGCAGTCTATATGCGGGAACCTGTCTTGGCTGGTGGATGGCACTGAACGTTTGTGTGCACTGAAAGAATTCACATCCACCAACAGAACCCTGCTATGAATGATCCCATTGGAATCCCCATATGTGTCAAGCTGCGTACAGTAGCATTGGTTAAACCTCCTGCTGGCTTCCACCATTGGGATCAGGGCCAGAATTTTCTGTTTGGTAAATAGATACTGAATTTGCAAGGCCTATTTTGACTCCAGAGATCCTCAAGACAGGAGGTTGTCCAAATGTGGAAATTGATTCTAACCCAGTTAGTTTATAGAAGGCTTCCAGCCAGCCAGACGGCTGAGCTCAATTTCTCAAGGGGTAGGGTGGCGTTCCTTGGCTGCTTATGCTGCTTTCCTGGTTGCAGAGAAGATGGCGCATGCCAAAGATGGCGCAGCTTCATCAGTTGGCTTCATTCATTCATTTTCATGCTGCTCTGATGTTCTAAATAGGGGAGTACTGTGGTTGCTCAGAAAAAAAAAAAATCACTGCACACATGCAAAATATCCTTGCAGAAGGATTGCAAAATTACCTTGCAGAAGGTAAACTGAATGGGCAATCAAGGTGGAGAAGCCACAAAACACGGAACCAGAAATACAGTGAGAATATCAGGACTATAGGAAGCGCTTAGACAGAGGCTATTCCTCTGCACATAGAAGCCTTATTCGAAATCTGATAGGCTGTGCTTCAGTGTCTAATATCTTTCTGCTTTCCCTTCCTCTGCAGAGTCACACTGGCAGTTGGGGAAAGACAATCATCGAATACAAGACATCAAAAACTTCCCGGTTGCCCATCATTGATGTGGCTCCCATGGACGTTGGTGCCCCAGACCAGGAATTCGGCCTTGAGATTGGACCAGTCTGCTTCTTGTAAACCCAAAAGGAAACCTGACAGTTTAAAAAAATAAAAAATAAAAAAAACAGCCAAAAAGAAGGAAATTTCACATGGACTTGAATTTGTGTCTTTTTCTATCCATCATCTCTAAAACTATTTTTGTTTCCGTTAAAAAAACAAAAAAGCATTAAACCAAAAAAATAAAAATAAATGACTTTTCAAACATAATTAAGGAAGTGCATCCACTTGCTTGACTGTTGTTTTTAAATTAAAATCCCCGAAGACAGAACGGTTTGATGTCATCATTTTTTTAAATTAAAAAAAAATCAAGTAATATCTTGGGACCACTCTTTGCACATTCCAAAATTGCATATACAACAACCATCCAAAATGACAAAATCAGTCCAAACCAAGCAACATCTGGACAGTTACCAGTTTTGAAAACTTGTTGTTTCCACAACAACAAGAACAATGTAAACTAATGGTAGAACCTGCCCTTCACACACACCCATAAAATATTCCCCTATTACCTTGGTGTTGGAAAAAAAAAATCCCAGAATTTACCTACAGGCCAACTTTCTCTGCTAGTACTTTGCTATAGAAAGATTTTTCTTTCGTTTGTTTTTCACATAAAGCAATACCACTGAAAAGATTATTCTTTCAGCCATTTGAAATGTACATTTTTTTTCCTGTTTTGTTCAGTCGGCAATCAAAATACATTTGACAACGTCCAGGTGGCATTCAGTGGTTTTCAAAACAGGAACCTGTTTGGATGGAAAACAGGTGAAACATGCCTGTCCTGAGAGATTATATTTTTTTAATGGAGAACAAAAAAAGCACAAGTTACCAATATATTGTCGGTGAACAACTGAAGGAAAAAAAATGGCCAATAATACCAGAAAGCAGAGAAAATGCAATGTTAAATGTATATTATTGTTGTATGGACGGCTACCTCACCATTGTCATTTTCAAGGACTCTGGGGTAGTTTTGGGCTTTTTCTAAATGCTACAACCAGGTGGTAATAGGGGACGGGGGCAGGGCAGGATTCCAGGTTTAGACAAAGGTGCTAACTGTGTCATATATATATATATTTTTCTTTTTAGTTTGCTATGTTAATAATTGCAGGTCCCAAATGGATTTTTTTTCCATTTTTTGAGATGGTGAAAAAAAACCTGGCCCCATATGGAGGTTACTGAGAGGGGCTGTTTGGTGCTATTGAAATGAGTCTGTTGGAGGGGGGAAAGCAAATTTGATGCCTTGCTGCCCAGAGATGCTTGTGAATTTTCAAAAGGTGCTATTTTTTTTTTTTGAATGAGCAAAAAATAATAATCCAGGATTTTAAAAATAAAATCAAACAATGCTACAAGGGATCAAGGTCTGAGCAATTTCTGTCTTTATGTTGTAAAGCAGGTGGATGGATCCCCTTTTGGCTTGTCTTTTTTCCATTCATCCATTTCCTCCCCACCACCATTCCTTTTTCTGCTTCCATCTCTCTCCCCCCCCCCTCCACCTGTGCCAAAAAGCCAACTCTTTTGCCAAGCCTGTCTTGTTTCTCCCATGGTCCTCACTTGCTGCTGATTCATTCCTCCTTCTCATTCACCGCCTCCTTTTCACTCCCCCGCCCCGACCTCCCGCTTGCCCTCAAATCTCTTTTTTCGTTCTGTCTTTCGGCAGGTTTCCCCTCCAAGCAAACCCAGTTCCTCTCTTTTAACAAGAGGCAGATGTTCTAGGGAGTGTGAGCGACCGAAGATTCTGTACCTATTTTGTATATGTATAATAATTTGAGATGTTTTTAATTATTTTGACTGCTGAAATAAAGCATGTGAAATGATCCAAATACACCAGTTGTCCTTCAGACTTTTTCTGTCATGCAAGACAGGTGGTGTCGGTTGTGGGGGGGGGCGGTGGTTGGCCAGGGGAAAGAGGGGCCACCCTTTCTACACCCTTACTGAGGTGTCCGCACTTCAAACGTAAATGTCAAACTTTGAGCATCGCAAAGGCTTATTCTTACTGTCATGTTATTTCCCAAGGAATCCAGCAGAGGATTTGTCAGGGTGTTCTGTTGTAGAGAGCCCTGAAACATTAGACCACAGTTCCCATGGTTTTTCGCTGTAAGTCATGACAGTTAAACCAGTTTACGCTTGCCGTGCAGACAAGCCCTAGACAGAGGAAAGGAGGAGACTGAGAATGGCCTTGTTATGTTCCTCCCTTGCTGAATTCTAATATTTTCCCCTTTGCATGGTCCTCTCTATCTCCTTCTTCTCTTCTTTTGTGCCTGGTACTCCCTCTCCCTCCCTCCCACCTCTATTACAACTGGTCAACATTGCCCACCACCACCACCACAATCCTCTTCCCATTCCCACAGTGCCAGGCCCTGCTGCTATTATGTTTATGTGCAGCAACACAGAACAAAAAATAGGCAGGTCAAGATTTTCCCATCACTGTATCTCCCTGCAGGGAAACATTTCACCTGCTGAATACATATGTATCAGGCCGCTGTCAAAACCCAGGACCAGCAGGAAAAATGGACTGCCTGGTCATGATTCAATGAATGAATGAATGAATGAGCCATCTTTTGGTTTTGGTTTGATTTTGCTTTGTATGCTGTTTCCAAAGACAGAGTTCGTTGCCATGAAACCTTCCTCATTTCCCCACAAAACCTGATCCATCTCATTACTTGGTTACGTAGTATAATGGCAATTATTTTTAATTTTGAAGTGGGGATTATGCCCCTAAAGCTGTCCAAGCAGTGATAGGAACACAAAGGCTGTGGACTTACCAGACTGCTGAAAAAGATTCACAAGGTACAATCTTCAGATGAACGCCAAAACAGAGATTCCGTCTTTAAAAGGGCGTCTGGAATTCTTTAAGAAAGTTTTTTTTACATCTCCTTAATTTTCTCTGTTTGCCAGTCGCCTTCCTCTTCTCATCTGTGACTGAAAATATGTTTCCCTGAAAGAAATGAGCCCTGATTCCAAAAAAGAAAAAGCCTGTTTTGTTTTTCAAAAAGTGGCAACCCCTTCGATTCCTCAGAAGCGAGATGTCAACTTCGCACAGCTGTATTTGTCCGCTGACATTCACGCTTGTGGTGCTTAATTTCTCAAAAATAAAAGGAAAGGTGCTGGGGCTCCAGCTCACCTTGGAAGCATACCGTCTGCCCTGAAAGCCCCACTCACTGATCCAAAAACATGTGATGAGAGGCCGTGGCTGCTGAGTGACAAAGGAAGAGCACTCTGTATATGCCCAGAAGCACTATTTTCACACAGTCCTGGAAGAAAGAGATTTCAAATTCGAGCCTCAGGCATGTATTGAACTAACATATATTGAAACCCTATCTACAAATGTTTAGGCCACAAGGAACTGGTTTGTCTCCAAGGTTCCACATGTTCTCTCTCTTCTCACTCAAATTTAACAGCATCACCCCTGTCTTTTATTTTACCTCAATGCTTTTTTTGATTTCTTGAATTCCTTCTCCCTCTTTTCCATTGCTCAGTTTCAGCTTTGTCTTCTCTCTCCTTTTGCAATCTTCCATTAGATCTTGCGCCACCATCATCTGACCTGTCTCTTTCTCAATCCTTCCAGCTCTCGGCTTTCCCAAGATCTTCTCAAAGTGAGCTCAGCCTTCAATTACTTTTACTTTTCTTACCTGGTGTTTCTGAGGAGAAGAAGGGGGAGAAAAAAACCACCTCCTTCCCCGTCAAAAGTGAGAGTCGGCATCCTCCCCACATGCCAAGAAAGCTGGATGCTGTTCAATGGTCCTCTTTCAGGAGCTACCAAGAAGGGCTCTCGGCCTCAAAGGGGGCATTGTCAATGGGAAATATACACCAGAGGCACATTGCCTGGCGAAAATGTGCCCCTTCCAAAGAGGTCTGCTTGTGAGTGCAGGAAAGCACAGCTGTGCCACTCCTGCTCATGCATAGTCAGTTTTCCTCAAACACAATGGACGGAGATTCTTTTGCACTCCCCAAACAGCCAACAGCTGCCGGGAACAGCCCAGAATCCAAATGGGACGGGATGAAAAGCGGCCTCTGTGATTCCATTTCCTGTGACTACCTTCATCTATTACACTCACCCGCCCTCTTCCTCAAGCCCCTTCCATTTCCTCCTTCAGGCCTCTCCACAGGAGGCACATGTTAAACAAACCTCACCTCCAATTCCTTTGAACATCATCCCTCCCCATCCTTTGCCGATTCTCCCATGTGTTCATCTCTCTCAAAGACCCCTGCCTGGTGCCAGTAGCAGCTCCACTCTGAGAGCACAACCCTAACCTGAAGTTAGGCCTGCACAGTTAGGCCAGCCATGTTTGGCTGGAACAAGGGCCACCATACAGCACAGTTCGGTACATTTGGACCACTCTCGGAGTCGGGAAGGATGGTGCGTGCCTGTGTGCTGGCCTCTCTGGCTTTGAGAGCAGTCCAAACATACATTCTCCTTGAGGACTAAGTAGGTTACTGCCATTGCTACCATTGCAGTTACTGCACGGCAAGGAGTTCCACAGATTAATTACCTGCTGGGTTAAAAAAAATTTCCTTTTATCTGTCATCACTCTCCCAAAATTCAATTTTAGTGGATGTCCCCTGGTTCTGGTGTTGTGAGAGAGAGAAAAGAACCTCCCTCTATCCACTTTATCCATCCCATGCAGAATTTTGTCTCAATCAAGTCCCCTTTTTTTCTAGACTGAAGAGCCCTGTAGCCTTTCCTCATATGGGAGGTGCCCATGGGAGCTTTTCTTTTCTTAATATGAATACCAACAGCACAATCTGGATGAGTGGAAGTGTGGGGTAAATGCCCTCTTTCCCCACCATAGCCCCACTTCAGGTAATGGTCCTCTGTGCCTGTCAGAGAAATCAAGCACGTAGGCCCCACTCACACAATGAGTGTATCAGCTAGTTTGACCCTCAGTGGTGATGTTGAAGAGGTGGAACTCTCCGGCCAGGGAGATCTGCCTGACTCCTTCATTTTCTGCCATGATTTGTATTTTTTTTAACAGGTGCTGACCCAATCCCATCCAACTTTCCAGGGCTGTTGCAGCCGCGCCAACAGGACACGGGCAACATCCTGCAGTGGGGGAGGGGCAGTCATAGAGGCCTCCTCAAGGTAAGGCAACGTGTATTCCCTCACTTTAGAGCTGCATTGTGGCTGCATCAGCGCTGGAAAGTTGGATAGGATCGGGCCCTGTTTATCCTTGATGTTTAAATTGTATTGTTTCTTATTTTGGGGGTAAAAAAGGTAAAGGTTTCCCCACGACCGAATGGTCTAGTCGTGACTGACTGTAGGAGGCGGTGCTCATCTCCGTTTCAAAGCCTGTAGAGCCGGTGTTTTTGTCCCATCATGTGGCCGGCATGACTCTACGCCGTAGCGCACGGAACACCGTTACCTTCCCACCGAAGTGGTCCCTATTTATCTACTTGCATTTTTTAGGTGCTTTCGAACTGCTAGGTTGGCAGGAGCTGGGACAAGCAACGGGAGCTCACTCCGTCACGCAGTCTCAAACTCCCAACCTTGCGGTTGTAGATTTTGGGGGTATCCTTCTGTAAATTGCCTTAGGGCGCAATCTTAACTTGCGCTGGAATGGGCAGGCAGGTGGGCCTATGCCGTATCCAGAGCAAGTTGGGGGCAGACAGGAGCCTCCCTGGGGCAAGGACACGTTTGTGCCCTTACCCCAGAGTAGGCGGTGACAGCCCCAATGGGCTCCTCGGTTCTGCACCTGCTATTTAGCAGGTCCGGCATGCCTGCCAGGCCGCCCACCCCACCCCCACCCAGAAACTCCCTCCCTCTTAGAAACAGCTCTGCACCAGTCAAACTTGGCTGGCACAGGAGCGATGTGCCGCTGGCTTTGGCCGGCGTTGCTGCCAGTGTAAGCCCTGTGGACGCAGCCCCGGCACAGGGGTCCAGGACAGTGCTCTCACACCAGCACTGCATGCGCAGGGCCGACACAAGCGGCTTGCATCGGCCCTAAGGCGCACCTTGGATTGCACCCTTAAGCACTTTGGGAAGTGGGAAGCCAGGACATATACACAACTTTCTAATCACCTGCATTATTATTTTTATTACGGAATTGGTTTGGGACCTTTGTTGGGCTTGTCCCTACAGCCGTTCTGTATTTCCTTGACTTTCTGCAGAGCAGTTATAATTCCTTTTTGCAACCTGAGCTCCCACCAGACAGGAAGGAACACAGCTCTCCTGATGTGTCCAAGCTCCCCCTACAAGGAAGCTTTTATGTCTTGCTGGCTAGAAGGGGCCCACCATATGGGCCTCCCTTTCCGTGACATCATTTTCCTAAAGGAGTGGAGCACTGAATGTGCAATTCCGCAGCTGTGCCCTGTTGATGATCTTTGTGGAGCACCAAAAGTTCTATTTCCACAACGTACCGATATGGTGTCTTCATCCCTGCTCCTACTTTACCAGCCGAACAACCGTAAACATGTCACAGCCGGCATTCCGGAGTGCAAGATGGTCTTGCCGAAAAGTCTATATAGCTTGATTGCTCTATATAGCTTGTCTTTGTTGAAAGATTTTAAAACACTGCCAATTTTTGCTCTGCTGCTGGAGCAGGAAAATGAGCATACTGTTCAGTAATTTTTTTTTAAGTACTCTTGTCTTGAAATAGTGGGGCATTGCTGGGAAGGGGAATGAGCAGCCTTGCACAGTGTATTTTTATTGTCATCTCTATGTTTATGTATGTACAGTTTAGGTGATCCCTTATGCACACATCTGAAATCCAGACTATTCCTAAGTCCAAAAAGTCCAAGACTAGGAAAAAAAAAAAACCCTATCTGTAGAAACAACTGCTCATTCCACCTATCGGCTGTACGTTCTATTCTCTGCTCCGTAGTGTGTGCCTGTACAGACATCATTGAAAAACGTCACAGAGGCCAGCAGACCCCAAAATAGGTAACAGTGAAAAGAATCATTTCTCATTATATTTATGCAATTATTCCACAATCCAGACAAATCCAAAATCCAGACATCTTCCTGTCTCAAGCAGTCTGGATGAAGGGTAATCAACCTGTATATGTATAAATATGAATTTGGGCGAACTCCGGAAGCTAATGGAAGACAGAGAGGACTGGCGTGCTGTGGTCCATGGGGTCGTGAAGAGTCGAACACGAGTTGTTGACTCAACAACAACATGTATAAATAATGTTCAGGATTTCAAGATTAAAGTAGAAAATTTAAAATTTAAAGAGGCATGCAGTCCTCTTTATTGTACTCAATAAGGCTTTGAAAACAGTGACCCAGCTGCTTCAGAGATTTGGGGGTGAGGATATGACTCCAGAGATGTCACAGGCACTAGCCAATAAGCACTGGAGCTGGCTTCACACACATCTGTAGAATACAACACAGGGCACAATCCTAACCTGGAGTTAGGCCAGCACAGTTAGGCCAGCAAAGTTTGGCCAGCACAAGGGACACCGTAAAATATGTTTGGCCCACTCTCAGAATCAGAGAGTCCAGCACAAAGACATGTGCCATCCTCCCTGATTCCGAGAGTAGTCCAAATGTGCTTTATGGGGTCCTTTGTGCATAATCAGACACATACATTTATTGTGATTATTGTAGCAGCCACAGATACATTGTAATAAGGGCCCAATCCTATCCAACTTTCCAACACCGATACAGCAGCAATGCAGCCCTGAGGAGGCCTCTGTGACTGCCCACCACCACCACATGATACAGTATGTGCCCCATTGGTATAGCTGCATCAGCACTGGAAAGTTGGATTGGGCCTTTAGCGTGCAATCCTAAAGTGGAGTTAGGCCGGCATAAACTAAGCCAACAAAGTTTGGCCAGCACAAGAGCCACCATAAAGTGTGTTTGGACTACTCTCTGAGTCAGGAAGGATGGCTCATGTCTGTGTGCTGGCCTTTCTGACTCCAAGAGTGGTCCAAACATACTTTACGGTGTCCCTTGTGCTGGCCAAACATTGCTGGCTTAGTTTATGCCAGCCTAACTCAGTTTAGGATTTTGCCCTTAGTTGCCACATCTGGGAGCCAAATCCTATGCATGTCTACTCAGACCTAAGTCCCATAATGATCAACTGTAGTTAGGATTGCAGCCTGGGTTAGTTAGTTAGTTAGTTAGTTAGTTAGTTAGTTAGTTAGTTAGTT
>JAJKFI010037458.1:0-40255 GCA_029204185.1 Lerista edwardsae
TTCTTCTTCTTCTTCTTCTTCTTCTTCTTCTTCTTCTTCTTCTTCTTGTTGAGTCACTAAGTCGTGTCCGACTCTTCGCGACCCCACGGACCACAGCACACCAGGCCTCCCTGTCCTCGACTAGCTTCCGGAGTTCGCCCAATTTCATGTTTATCGCTTCGGTGACACTGTCTAACCATCTCATCCTCTGCCGCCCCCTTCTCCTTTTGCCTTCCATCTTTCCCAGCATGAGGGTCTTTTCTAAAGAGTCCTCTCTTCTCATGAGGTGGCCAAACAACTGTGGCAGGTTCTTGAAGAGATGGGAGTACCAGACCACCTGATCTGTCTTCTGAGAAACCTGTATGTAGGTCAGGAAGCAACAGTTAGAACTGGACATGGAACAACTGACTGGTTTAAAATTGGGAAAGGAGTACGACAAGGCTGTATACTGTCACCCTGCTTATTTATATGCAGAGTACATCATGAGAAAGGCATGTCTACTCAGAAGTAAATGCCAGTGCGTTCAATAAGGCTTACTCCCAGGAAAATATGATGAGGATTGCAGCCTCAGTTGCACTGAAGATTTAGCCGAGAGGGTTAATGCCTCCGTTTGCCCAAAGATAACACCTGAAGATCTCAAGGTCGTGAGCTCGGGACTGCCGGAAGTCTCTGCGAGCAGCAGACCTTGGAAACTGCGGCTGATTAAAAGCTGAGTTTCAGCTGCCTCGTGGGAGGAGGAGTGTGCTGAAATCAGCTGCATCTCTGGTGGCAGCAGGGAAGCCTCATCAGCCAGCAGACGACAGACGGGTGGCTAAAGAAAGAAGGCTAAATCCAGAAAGAAAGATCTGTAGGAGTGTTGTTCTTGGAAGATAGAACATTCTGTAAATTGTAAAAACCTTCGGGTTTGTGAGAAAGTCTGCCTATGTAAACCGCCTTGAGTTCAATCATTAGAGAAATCTAGTGATATTAAGAAAGGCGGTATATAAATAAATGTATTATTATTATTATTATTATTATTATTATTATTATTATTTTTGGATTCCCCTTATGAGGAATACAGAACAGAATCTTACAGAACAGAATGCATATGTTGCAAAATCCAATGCATCCATGTTCAATTCTCAATTATTATTATTAGCGCCTCGCAATCAATCTGGTGTTTACAAATTAACGCGCACTGCTGTGGCAACAGAGCTCAGAGCCTTCCGATCGCGAAGCTCAAACACAGAAATGTCTGCTTGCAAACACAGTTGCCTGTGCGTGTAGCTCACAGGGAATGCCCACTTTTTAAGGAAGCGGTCCTGGAGGACTGGTTAGAAAATGCTTCCGGGTGATACTTCCAGTTCTTTTTGTTTGCAAGTGGAGACACTCGTGCAGTTACACAAGGAGTCACCCAACTCCCTGCTTTCTTTGCTTACCCATCTGTTTATTTAAAATATCTTTATCTTGCTTTTGTCCTCGTTGCCAAGGCATTCAAGGCAACTAACAGCAGCTTAATAAAACCATGAATGCCCCAATCCTTTCCCTGACCACTTGCACTGATGCAGCTATGTCAGGGAAGTATGCAGTGATGTCATGCAGGGGGTACGTGGGGGTACGCAAGTACCGGTTTCTAGGATTACAGCTGGCCCCGCCCATTCGCCCACCCACTCATCGACTCCGCCCTCTGCAACGTTTGAATTTCCTGCATGTTTGAGTTGCCTGCATGTTCTCAGAGCCAGGCAGGCAGGCAGGCAGCGAGCGGAGCCTTTCCTTTCCTTGCCACTGAAAAATGAGTTGCTCTGGGGTTTTAACCTGATGCCAGGCCTCCTTAACATGTTCTGGGGGTGCTGTGGAATACTGTTGCAACTGTTGGGTCAGTTTAAAATCATCTGAGGCCTCAAAAAGGGCTTTTTTCATGTCACTTCCTGCCACAACATCACTTCTGGCTTATGACGTCACTTCCGGTGGGCGGGTCCCGACACGTGCCAATCAAAAGTGAGTACCTGTTATTAAATCATTTAGATGACACCACTGGAAGTATGCACTGTATCCGATGGTGAAGGGGTGATCAGGGGGCTATTTTCCACTTACCTCCAGGTAAGCACCCTGTTGCCCTAGAGGTCTGTGCTCTTTAGCTGGTGCACGTCCAAATAAATCCCAGGGGGTGGGCAAGGCCAAGCAGGAGACATCAGGTACTGGCAGCACCATTGCTGCTGATTACCCACCCAGCACACCTCCAATGGTCCCTGCCCCAACCCTCCCCCTCTCTTCCCCATGACTTCCCCTCTCTGCTCACTGCCCGCCCACCCCCCATGCCAAACCTCCCAGCTAGACAAGCCACTGCGGTGCAGCAGGCATAGCTGTTCCTTTGTTTCATCAGCTCATTGGTTTTGTGACATGGCAAACACAAGTTCCAGCGGTGCAGTTGGAGGGTCGGACTGGGCAGTAAATACAGTAAAATCACAACTCTAATAGCAACAGCAACGACAATAAAAATATTACAAGCAGAACAGCAGCAGGAGAGGAAAAATCAATAGAGCAGCAATGGAGAACTCAAGTGAAGAGGCAAGGCAAAACAGGAAGGTTTTTCAGTCTCAGCTGGGAGGCTAATAAGGAAGGTGCCGTGCTTAATTCAAGTGGAAGGGAGTTCCAAAGCTATAGCTCGCTGTTACCCCTTATTGCTACAGTCAGAGACAGCACACTTAGAAGGCTCGTCTAGATGCCCTGCAGAGATGACACAATCAGCCTAAACCCCAGGAGGAAGTGATCTGTCCTGGTCAAAAAAGTGATCTAATTCATGGCCTTTCCCAGATCAGCATCCACCTACCCAGCAGTAAACATTTGGTCCAACATGAGGCCAGCTGAAGTGGACCCGTCTCTGCTCCACTGCTCCTCTTTCTCACTAGAGAGAGACTGAACATTAACAGGAAGGAGAACAGCTTCCACTTCCTGTTAATGTTCAGCTGGTCTCCCCCTTGTAGCATGCAGGCTATCTCCCTGCAGTTGCACTCTTCAGTGAAGCAAGAGGGTTCTTTTGTTATAACATGAAACACTCTGCTTCCAGCATCACAAAACAAAAACAAAGGTATGGTAATGGCATGGTAATGGGTGGGCCCAGTGGTGGTATCTAAAGCGGGAGGAACTGGTATGCTGGGCGGGACTTACATGTGATTGGCTGCCCATCTGTTCGGTTCTGCCGCCTGCCTGCCCGCCCGCCGCATGGGCTGCCCTGGCCTTGGAGGGGGCGCCTGCTCGCCGGGGGGGACGGGTGGGGGCGCACCGGGTGCCTGGGCGAGCAGCGGTGGGGCGTGCCAACTGGGGCAGCCTGTGCGGCGGGCCGGTGGGCGGGCAGGCGGGCAGGCAGCGGAACAGAACGGACGGGCTGCCAATCAACCGTACGTCCTGCCCAGCATTCCGGTTCCTCCCGCTTTAGATACCACCACTGGGTGGGCCCCACAGGGAGCTCCCCAGATCCATGGATCCATGTGTAGCTAGAGGGTGCAATCCTAACCTGGAATTAGGCCGGCACAGTTAGGCCAGCAAAGTTTGGCTGGCACAAGGGCTACAGTAAAGCATGTTTGGACCACTCTCAGAGTCAGAGAGGCAAGCACACAAACATGTGCCATCCTAACTCCAGTTTAGGATTGCGCCCTGCATCCTTGGATACCAGATCAATTGATTTTTTTGGGGGGGGGGGACCTATATACATATACTGGGACACAAATGTCCTGGACGGAAAAAAGGACACAAATATCTAATGCCAGGATGCATTTCACAGGGACACAATTATCTGGGCTGCAATGGTCTTGTCACTATGTGCATCATATCCGTGGGCAAGAATAAAATAGGTAGTAACTGCACATATATCAGGGTAGGAGGTGTGGACGGATGGTTGAGCTGCTGGTATTGCCTGAAGTGAAGCAGGAGAATCTGTTTTTGGATGGGAGACAGAATGCCAGGCTGGGACAAGCTGCAGTACCTGTTGTGGCAGAATGGAGTCACTGTGGAGCTGATGAGCCAGTGCGGGAATGTGGTGAGAAGGCCAGCCGGCGAAAGAACGGAGTCCAACCTTGAGGACCTGCCCAGGCTGGACTTACGATCACCTGCTAAAGCTCATGTCACACAGCCAGAGGAGAGAACCACACTGTGAAGGCTACAGCTGGGACTGAGGAGTCGGTGAATTGCAGAATACTGTCTATTGGTAAAAACCCCATTGAAAAATGGTGGTTTAGACTAGCCTGCCCATGTAAGCCACCAAAATAAAAAAAATAAAACAAACATCTGGCCCATGAATCTTCTGTACTCTTTGACTTGCAGGTGAGTGTTCTGTTATCTTTTGGTTAGAAACTAAGGAGGTCCTGGCAATGAATAATTTGCCCTAAAAAGGGAATACAAAACAGCAATATATATGCAGCTGTAGCTACCTACTAGTCAAGTGAAACAAATAGGAAATGTTTTAATTGAAGCCTGTGAAATGTTTGTCATTCAGCACCTCATTCCCATCACTCACCCAGCTGCACAAGGTTGTTCCATGGAGCCACACTATATCCCGGTGAGATTCAAAACGTCGACGTCCTGCTCCCGTTTCAGAAATGAAAGTGCGACTTGAATACAACTCGGCTGCCCTGTTTCTCCTTGTCTTTTCACATGTTGTTCGGCATCATTTTGGCTCCCCTAAGTCAAAAAGACATGAAGTCACTATCTGCATGTTGAATCTGTGCTGATGCATATATTTAAGGGATTGTGGGGCGGCTTCAGTACTTAAACTCCACAAACTTACCTTTTCACGGTAAATAATTCATATTCAGGGTTACGAGGGAGGCTGCACACATGAAACGAGATAATTTGCCACTGCATAAACCAAAGTAAGGTTTCAACTTTTTTTTTTTTTAAGACTCCATCGAGATGTGTTTTTTTTATTGGAAGAATAATTAAAAGATTAAAAACCCATTGAGATGTTAATTCAGTCCTGGGCAGCAGATTTTATTACATAAAAGTATCTTTCCCAAAACATCTCCTCTGCTTTGCTCTCACTGGAATGGCTCTGAAGGCAAGGGGTAGGGGCTGCACACACACACACACACACACACACACACACACACACACACCCAAGAGGCTGGTGCTGCAGAAGGTAAATTAAAAACTCTCCAGTCAGACCCAGCAGCAGTGCAACCCAGATGTGTGGACTGCTGGTTGAGCTGCTGGTCCTGCCTGAAGCTAGGCAGGAGAATCTGTGGTCTATTTTTGGATGGGAGACAGAACGCCAGGATGGGACAAACTGCAGTACCTCTTGTGGCAGAACGGAGTCACTGTGGACTTACGATCGCCTGCTGAAGCTTGATGTCACACGGCCAGAGGAGAGAACCACACTGTGAAGGCTAAAGCTGGGACTGAGGATTTGGTGAATCGCAGAATACTGTATATTTGTAAAAAAAAAAAAAAAAAAAAACCATTGAAAAATGGTGGTTTAGTCTAGCCTGCCCATGTAAGCCGCCTTGGGCATTTGCTTCGGCATGGGAATAAATTCTTCTAAATAAATAAATAAATAAATAAATAAAACCCTGGGGATCACATTGCTGCCTTTGTCCCTCCACCACAGCAAACTATCCTGGTTCCCAAACTCATGTGGATGCAAACTGCACAAGTCCACTTTCTGCCCACTAAAACAAGCAGAAAGCAGGTCGAAAACTCTTTGCCAGGCTCTAGGTGCAGACATGGAAGTGCAGGACCTCTTGTCTGACTTACAGCAGTGGTTCCCAAACTGTGGGTTGGGACCCACCCATCAAATTGAAATTTGAGCCAATTTCAGGTGGATCACGAAGCATTTAGAACAACCATACTGAAAAGATAAGAATATGGGATGCTCGAAAGAGGGAGGGCAGTGTGCGTGTTTTGTGTCAAGGGTGTAAAAAGTCTTCTTTTTTCTTTCTGATTCACTTTGTTATTGGAAAAGGACTGAGAAATAACCCAACTTAGTTATTTGGCAGTAGTGTCATTCAGTAATGATCAGACGGAACGCGAGGCGGGACTTACCCCTTGATTGACAGGGAGCCCGTGACGCGTCGCCGCCTGCCTTTCCGCCGCGGGGGCTTCTTCCGGGTGGCGCGCCCCTCTGCGGCCCTCCTCAGCACCCAGCGCGCCCCCCAGGCAAGCGGGCACCCCCTCCGAAGCCAGGGGTGCCCGCACGGCGCTCGGCAAGGTCGCGACGCGTCATCAACGAGCAGCCAATCAGGCGGTAAGTCCCGCCTCGTGTTCTGTCTGATCATTACTGAATGACACTACTGTTATTTGGGTTATTCTGTATTCTATACTGGGTTATGCTGTATGCTTTGGAAAGCAGCAGGCTCTGATGTCACAATGATCGCACTTCCAGCCATGACATCACTTCTGGCGGGTCCTGGAAGAGATGGGCATTCTAAAAAGTGAGTCCTGGTGCTAAAAAGTTTGAGAACCACTGATTTTCAGGGACCATGTGAATGAAGAAGCTCCTTCATTTGCATGGTCCCTTTAAATCAAACCAGAAGTTTCCTGCCCTTCTGCAGTTGAAGACACCATGTAAACAGCTGCTTTTTCACTTGCGTTTTTTTTTTTAACTGTGCAAAGGCAGTAGATTGGAGGCAGCATCCAAGTTCCACTGCTGCCGTTTAGGAGCAGCAAAAAGAAACGGAGGGGCGGCCAGGCAAAGAGATGGGCCTGCTCCTGTGTAAGATGTGATGCTATTCCTGAATCCGTGTCGCCAGATCATTTTGGCCGCCGCATTCTTCGGTGATTCGGCAAAACAAAGGGAAATGCACCAGTTAATTCTGAAGTTGCCTTTGTCATATGCTTAATCCTGAAAAGTAGTGGCCTTTCAAAGTTATATTTAGAATGCCAGTTACCATGGTGAAAAGCAAATTCTCTGGCTGCTCTTTCACCAATTGCTTAGATGGCTAATACTGTGTGCTTCACACATCCACCCCAATTATGCCTTTTAATAACTTTATCATACTCATTTTATGGTTGGGATTTGAAAGTCATTTTGCAAATAATGTTATTGGTTCTACTATATTAATGTATAGTTGATCTCTATTTAGGAAAAAATAAAGAAAGCCAGGTTTGAACTTGTGTTGGCTGCTTCATGTCTAATATTGCCACCCTTGTTCTGAAGATGTACATCCAGCATTAGCACAGAGTTTTAAAACTATTACATAAACAGAGCTTTGTGCATTTAACATAATTCCTAAACTCCTTCCAGCCCAAGCTTATGCATATTTCAATGGAAGCTGCTTCATAAGGAAGGACACGTACATTGGATTTCAGTCTTTGTATGGTTTTCTTTAAGTTTATCTCCAAACATGATCATAATCTTAGGGACAAATTAGACACGTGCATAATCATGGAACGTAGCCAGCTTTTGGGGGGTAGGGGAGGGGCCAATCACTGATGCCAACCCAGGGTCACCAGATATAATGGAAGACAGAATGCCTATAGAAGTAGTTCTCAAACTGTTTGCATGTTGGGACCCACCAGAAGTGATGTCATGGCCGGAAGTGACATCATCAAGCAGGAAGTGGCGTCATAATAAAATGACCCTCCTGGAATGCAAACTGGCACTCTTGGACTGCAGCAATTGCAGAAAGAAAGCAAGATTAGAGCAAAATATTATGTAAATAGCACTGCACTGAAAACAAAATTAAAAAAAACCCTCACTTGAAAATTCAAGGGATAATATTCACAAAAGAAATATAGCAAGAGTAAGGTCTGCAGCTTCCAAGATGGCTGCTCCCAGCTTTCTGCGACCCACCTGACCCACAGCTCCTGACCCACAGTTTGAGAAACAGTGGCCTATACCTTTAATCATTGTACAGTAGATGGAATTTTAGAAAGTGCAGCTCATAAAACTTCACCTCCCAAAATTCCCTCTTCCGTAGAATGGTTAAAGGTACAGGCACTCTGTCCTCCATCGTATCTAGTTACTCTGCCCCAGCTGGGATGCATATAGTAATACCAGCTAGTTTTCAAACAGTGCTATGAGCTCATGCAACTGCATCTTTAGAATACCCTAACCCTCGTTGGTCTTTGTGGGGCCAATGTGTCACCATGTGCGGTGCACCCACAACAGTCCTTGCACCCAATTTTAAGCATCTATTTGCCCGCAAAACAGCTCTTATGAAGAGGCTGCAAACATCTTGTTGTTTGTAGGTGCCAAAAGAACAAAGCGCTAGAATTCGATAAAAATTAATCATAATTTGGCACATGTGACACAGCTTCACCAGCCAGTTAGGTACCTAATGGCATGAAAAAATGTAATTGCACACTTAAATATATGTTAATTCCCCAGCTCACTACCTTGGTTGAGTACCCTTCTGTACAAGTGCAATTATTTTGATATTGCTCAGTGATGCTTGTTAAGTCGAAAAGTGAGCCGGCACCTTTGCACCACCCCTTAGCCATACAAATGCTGCCATTGTCTCTTTTGTATGCCTGCTCTCTGTTTTACAAACATCCATTCAATGCCTGTTTAATGCTTGTTGTCCTGGGATATATGCAGAGATTTCTTTGACCAGCTCCTTAGGGTCTGTTTCAAGCAATACAATGTCTTCCACGGGTGGTATGCAATCAAATGCTTCGGAGTACAATGTGTGCATTCTTCTCATCGATAATTATTTGAATTCATTCCTCCTATTTATCTTAACTGAACTCATCAACTGGTCAAAGTTTAATTTGTAGGTATAGGCATACTATCCTAGAACTATTTGATTGTCTTTCAGTTCCTCTGTTGTTGTTGTTTTGATGGGGGGTGAGGGGGGTGCAGTTGCATCTTTGGAACAGATAACTCATGAAGCTGCCCTGTGCCAGGTCAGGCCCAGCTCCATGTAGCCCTCGGAAGGGCAATGGCTCTTTGGGGTCTTCAGTGCAGGTCTTCCGAAGCTCCGGCCAAGATGCCTTTAAAAGGGGGCTGGGCAGATTTCCAGAGGAAAAGTCCATTGCAGGCTACAGGCTGTCATGGGTGGTGCAACCTCCTTATGTTAGAAGCAGGCTAACTCAGAATGCCAGATACAAGGGAGTGGCAACAGGATGCAGGCATCTTGTTGTCTCGTGTGCTCCCTGAGGCATCTGGTGGGCCACTGTGAGTTACAGGAAGCTGGACTAGATGGTCCCTCGGCCTGATCTGACAGGGCTCTTCTTATGTTCTTAAGGCCAAGATTGGGTTGCAAGTTATTATAGCTCCCTCACCACAGACAGGATAGCAAATTCTGTTTTATTTACCTCATATTTACCTCAGAAATTTACCTCAGAATGCCAGATACACGGGAGTGGCAACAAGATGCAAGTATCTTGTTGTCTTGTGTGCTCCCTGAGGCATCTGGTGGGCCACTGTGTGATACAGGAAGCTGGACTAGATGGGCCCTTGGCCTGATCCAGCAGGACTCTTCTTATGTTCTTAAGACCTAGATTGGGTTGCAAGTTATTATAACTCCCTCACCACAGACAGGATAGCAAATTCTGTTTTATTTACCTCATATATACTTCAGAACTTTACCTCAGAACTTTACCTCATAATGCCAGGTGCAAGGGCGTGGCAACAGGATGCAGGCGTCTTGTTAATTTGTGTGCTCCCTGAGGCATCTGGTGGGCCACTGTGAGATACAGGAAGCTGGACTAGCTTGGCCTGATCCAACAGGGCTTGAGACTTTTTTTCTTAAATGGAAATGCCAGCAATTGAGCCGCAGATCTTTTGCACGCAAGTCCTGTGTTCATCCCCCGTCTTGCATCCATTATCTGCCCAGCCCAAGGCTCCCTGGTATCTGAGGTGGCATGTCAAATGCTGCCCTCCCTATCCTGGTGATGTGTCAACCTTTGCTCCTTCCACTTTGAGGACTGAAAGAGGAATAGGAGGAGCTGGAGGTGGGAATCCAGGGCCAGGTGAAATGATGACGCCTCACCTGCATCATTGCTTCACCTCCATGCTTACACAGACACCCCCTCCTTCATGCATGCATGGCCTTGGCCACCAAAATGGCCCCATTGGGAGCCGTACAGGAACCAGGGCAGGTGGGGGGTCACATTTTGCAGCACTTCTACAAGTCAGAAGGTAGGAGTGGTCACCCCCCCCCAGTGGAGACAGCGGAAAACCAACACTCCACTGCAAGGGGGGCAATGGACCCTTCTGAGCATGTCTCGCTATGCTACCACATCACAGTTAATTTAAAAGGTTTTTTTATTTACCTCCATTTTGCCTTCTGCTAAGAACATAAAGAGATGCTCTTTTCCCAGAACCAGGGGACAACCACTGAAATTGAGAGTTGGGAGAGTTAAAACAGACAAAAGGAAATACTTTTTAACCTATGGAACTCCTTGCCACAGTAGGTGGCAATGGCATCTGGCTTAGATGCCTTTAAAAAGGGATTGGACAGATTTCTGGAGGAAAAGTCCTTCGTGGGCTATAGGCAGTGATGTCATTCAGGGAGAACGGACCAGAACGGGTGTTCCGGATCCTAACGGGCTCCGTGGCTGGTTCCGGGTTCCCAACAAGTGCCAATCAAAAGTGAGTTCCTGTTCCTAAATCATTTGAATGACACCACTGGCTATAGGCCATGACGGGTGGTGCAACCTCCTTAGATTGATAGGAGGCTACTCCAGAATGCCAGGTGCAAGGGAGTGGAACAGAATGCAAGCATCTTGTTGTCTCGTGTGCTCCCTGGGGCATCTGGTGGGCCACTGTGAGATACAGGAAGCTGGACAAGATGGGCTCTTGGCCTGATCCAGCAGGGCTCTTCTTATGTTCTTATGTCTTGGCTGTCATCCGTCACCCACACAGCATGCAATGCTATCCTCTTTGGCATGGCTGAGTACTACAGACTGGTGGGGGCTTAGGGTTAAGCTATAAATCTGCTAGTGCCTTTACTAGCCTAGTGCCTCAAAGGGGATTATTGATTATTACACTCATGATTGGATACACTGCTCTTCGATATTCAGTCTGTAAGAAGGAGATACCATGTCATTTCTCGCTAACTGCTGAACGAATTCCCCTGACGAAGGCAGCCGAAAACGTAGGAGGGCTTTCCTTATTATGCTATCGGCTTGTGTACAGAAACAAAAGTGCTTGTATGTGCTCAGAAGAGGCGCATGCTCTTTTATTCTTTCTCTTGTATCCCTTCCACACAGAGATTGAAGGAGCTGAAACAGAGGGAGTTTGCACGGAATGTGGCTTCAAAGTCCTGGAAAGATGAGAAGAAACAGGAAAAAGCACTCAAGCGGCTCCATCAGCTGGCCGAGCTCCGGAAGCAGTCTGAATGGTAAACCCGCTTGGCGCTCGGATTACTTGTCAACCTCCTTTTTTTTCCAGCAGTCCCAGAAGAAACCTAACTTTATTCCTGCTTTATGTAATGCACAGATAAGAGACATACTCTGCAAACCATTTTTTTTCCCCTTTATCCTTGTTGCCAAACATTTTTGCTCTACAAGCCATAAAATGGGAAGCCCTACATTAATTCTCAGAGGTTTGAAGGCGGGTGGTTTTTATACTTTTTCTAACCTGATCTGAATGGGATGGTTTTAATAGTGCTGTTCTCAGTTTTCAGGGCCCACAATTTTCAGCTCAAAAGAGGAGGCAGAAAAGTTCATCAATCTCTCCCCAATACTTTTTCAATTCACTCTTAGCCTGTTCTCTTCCATAGTTTTTGGGAAGTTATAGATGTTGAGGAGCATCTCCCATACGAAACCATTTCAGGATGCGCAGAACCAGCAGTAGCATGCACCATGCATGAACTCTCTATACATCGGAAAGGGCTGCCATGCACACATTTCAGTTGAAGGCTGATTATCCTACTTAACTCAAAATAATATCTTCTTTCTGGTGCTTCATTAAACCTGCTGGTGGGAAACGTTCTAGCACCAATGCCGCTGTTTTCTGTCAATACCTATCCATGAAATATACTAATCATTTGAAATACTCAGGGTGCAGTTCTAACCAACTTTCCAACACTGGCAATGGGGCATGTGCTACATCCTGCCGTTGGGAGGTGGGTGGGCAGTGATGTCATGCAGGGGGTACGCGGGGGTACGCGAGTACCGGTTTCTAGGATTACAGCTGGCCCCGCCCATTCGCCCGCCCACTTGTCGACTCCGCCCTCTGCAACGTTTGAATTTCCTGCATGTTTGAGTTGCCTGCATGTTCTCAGAGCCAGGCAGGCAGGCAGGCAGTGAGCGGAGCCTTTCCTTTCCTTGCCACTGAAAAATGAGTTGCTCTGGGGTTTTAACATGATGCCAGGCCTCCTTAACATGTTCTGGGGGTGCTGTGGAATAGTGTTGCAACTGTTGGGTCAGTTTAAAATTGTCTGAGGCCTCAAAAAGGGCTTTTTTCATGTCACTTCCTGCCACAACATCACTTCTGGCTTATGACGTCACTTCCGGTGGGCAGGTCCCGACACGTGCCAATCAAAAGTGAGTACCTGTTCTTAAATCATTTAGATGACACCACTGTGGGTGGGACAATCACGGAGCCGTCCTCAAGGTAAGGGAATGTTTGCCCCCTCGGAGCTGCATTGCCCTTATCCCACCACTGGAAAGTTGATTAGGATTGTGCCCTTAATTCACTTTTCAGCACAGCGATCTCACCATCTTATTTCTTTCTAGTGTCGCAGGATGCAGACCTGTGTTCAAAACGCCTCAAGGAGTTGTAGAGAAACAGCAGCAGACGGAAGAAAAACTGCTCTTTGCTCAAGAAATCAAAACCAGGAGCACAGCTGAAGGACAAATCCTGACCAGCAGCACTTCTGAGAAACAGCAGGAGCTTCTGTTAAGCAAGAGCCAGTCTTGCACAGACAGGCGCCACTTGCTCAGAAATCATCTCTCTCCAGCGTTCTCTTGTGCCACCAATGCCTGCAGCCGGACCGGGGTGTCTTTCTCCTTCTCCAAAAAAGTCCACTTGAAACTAGAGTCATCTGCATCTGTTTTCAGTGAAAACATGGAAGAAGCCTATGAGTGCACTGGATCACCCAGGCAGACATTGAAACAGACTTCTGAGGAATGGCACGCTTGCATGCACATGAGCAGCGGGAGGAAAGCAAATGTGCAAAACCAGTTCCATGCACTTCACGGCCACCCAGACAGCACCGCATCGTGCCATCTGGCTGCGAGAAATAAAACGCTCCGAGGAAATGATCAGAACGTCAACAGTGAGCAAGTGGAAACTCACCTTGTATTCCATAGAGACAGGCTGCATCCTGCATCAGGGTTCGAACATGTTGGTTCTCCCATACGCAATGCGCAAGGAAGAGAATTGAAAGAGACTTGGAAATCCTTGGAAACTGTTTCTCCACCTCAGTACCAAACTGGCAATGTGTGTGTGCCGCAAAACATTTGCAAGCACAGTGATGTCCTGTTAGCAGACCCCGTCCCGGAGTTTTCAGCCCGACTGCCGTCTCAGCAGGGTCATTCATGTGAGGGAAGCTACAATCCTTGTGTGTTCCAAACAAATGGAGCATTGGACAGTTCAAAAACTGTATGTGCAAACACTGAAACGTCAAGGGGGGATGCCCTGGTTCATGAAATTAAGCCCAAAGCACTGCCTTTCCTTCACGTCTTGAGTAAAGATGGCAGCACTGCCTTACGGTGGCCCACTGAACTTCTTTTGTTTACAAAAACAGAGCCTTCTATTTCCTACGGTTGCAATCCCTTATATTTTGATTTTCGACTCTCCTTATCCCCTAGAGATACTGAGCAGAACGAAGTCGACACAGGAAGCTGTAAAGACCACTCCAAAACTATGGACGTTGATGGGAGTGACGCCTCAGGTCTCACCGAGAACAAGCAACTGTCCAGTGAGCGAGATAATCCGCCGTTGAAGCCAAAGAAGAAGAAGACCAGAGCTCCGAGCCTCAAGAAGGTCCAGCCAACATTGGATTCAGACCCAGAGAACGACACGAGTCAAAGTGCTCCAAAGTACTTTTCGGAGGAAGTGAATGAAAGTATGCCTCAAGTGCCTGCCCACCTTGGTTGCTCGCAAAGGCGTTACACGAGAGCAACAAGTCCCTATAAAGTGCACGCAAGATCTTTCGCACAGCACTTGCACAACTGTGAAAAGACTCTCCAGGAGGAAATGACGGAAAATATTTGCATCTATCCCTTGGTGTCTCGGACAAAAAAGCCAACGTGTGCTGAATGTGATTTCCTGTATTCCGAAAGAAAAAACAGCAGCCTGGATTTGGTCACCTGTGCCAGTGACCTAAGGAACAGGGGAAAAGAGTCCATTCTTGGTTACGCCCTGGGTTCTCCTGACAAGGGCTTGGAGAATGACGGGAATGGAAGTTTTGCAGGATGCTGGAAATTCTCTTCCTCGCAAAACTCCTCTTCTGACAGACAGTCTAATTATTCTGACACTTCCATGAGCAGCGCAACTAGTTACAGTAGTTGCGGCTCTAGTCACAGATCAAGTGATCACAGTGGAAGTCATTTGCCTTTTTGTTGCAAACGAAAACAAAAGCCAGTTGAAAGGCAGAAATGTAAACACAAAAAGCACAATTGCATTTTCTCATCTGATGATGCCGACGAGGACTGCCTTTTCCACAATAAAAGTCAAAGATCTAGTAACTGTACACAGAGGCATACAGTCAAATATCAAAGGCACTCGAGATATAGACATTTACTACAAAGAGACATATCAAAGCCAAACAGGAATAGACGCTCGCTCTATAAACACAGCAGGAGCAGGAGCTGCAGCACCTCCAAAGGTTCTTCCATCCGAGATTCAGGAAGCAGCGAAAGATCCTGGTCGAGTTGCACCAGATCGAGAGGCAGCCGTTCAGGGTCCCTTGCAAAAGAATCCATGTTTGATTGGAACAAACACAAAGAAGAGGTGAAAAGCAATTTTGGCACTACGCTAGGAAAACCAGACCTCGCACTCTCAGGCTGCCGGAATACAAATTGCCCATCAAAACATGGCCGGACCTGCTCCCTCGGCTACCTAGGAAGAGAGGCGGTGGAGCAGCAGAAGTCCTTGACAGCCAAGCTTCTTTTGGAGAAGGTGAAATCCAAGAAAAACCAGGAATACCTGCAGAGCAGGGGGAGTTTTTCCAACCTTTGTAGGGCCGATATCCCCTCTAGTCAACCTGGTATTAAATGCGCACCTTCAGTGGGAAATGCAGTGTTACCTCTGCCTGAGAAAGCACCGCACACTCATACCAGCGGTGCGTGGAACGGTGACGCCAGCACAGTGGAAAACAGTCTAGATTGTGGCCAAGTCGAAGCGTCAGTGAGAAATCACGTCGCGCTTGCAGCGAGCACCAACTATGGCGATGGCCTGCTCCAAGACTTGATTCAGCGAGGAACTGGGTGCCAGTCCCCCAATGTGAAAAAGGACACCGCCACAAAGGAGCAGTCCGGTCTTTACACTGCTGATGTGCAACCCTTTGTCCCCAGCTGTGCCCCCGTAGTACCAAATGATTTGCCTGGTGCTTTTCCTCCTCACGGATATTCCGCCGTTCCAAACCCAACGGAGACCAAAGAAGAACCCAACGCAAGTGGGAATCAAGTGAATCGAGTGGACGGGACTCTCAACGCTTGTTCTGACAGCACTATGCATAAGTACGATGACGCGGAGAACAAGACGGAGCCGTACGAGAAGTGCGCCCCTTCCCCTCTGACTCAACCGCCTATAACCTTTTCCCCCGATGAGATAGACAAATATCGGTTTCTTCAGCTGCAGGCCCAACAGCATATGCAGAAGCAACTTGTGGCCAAGCATTTCAAGGTCTTGCCGGCCACAGGACCGGCTGCCTTCTCTGCGTCCCCAGCTGTCCACCCTGTTCCTCTGCAGCAACATACCTCTGTGGCCACGCTCCACCATACGCTGTGGCAGAGCTTCGCCCTCTCCGCCGCAGTGCACCCGCACAGCAGCTCCCTGTCCCTGACCCACATACACCCATTCGCACAATCGCGCTTTGCTCCAATAGCCCTGTCCCCCTTGACTCCTGCCTTCATGCCAGCGCACTCCGCCCTCCTAACGGGACACCCGCTCCACTGGGTCCCGGCGACCCCCATTCACCCTGCCCACCTCACCATCCCGCCGCTGCCGCATGCGGCCTTTATCCCGACCTTGTTCACTCCACAGCTGAATGCTGCTGCCGCCGCCGCGTCTGCAATCCATCTCAATCCTTTAATTCACCCGCTGTTCCAGGGTCAAGAACTTCAGCATCATTCTTGACCTTGTCAGAGGCACCAGATATATAATGTGGGGAGGGGGAAAGAAAAAAACAGGTGTACTTTTTGATCATTTCAAATTCAAGTCATCCCATGCTTCAAAAGAAATGTAGAGGGGGAAATTGCATTTAGAGCACAATCCTAGCCTGGAGTTAGGCCGGCACAGTTAAGCCAGCAAAGTTTGGCCTCCACAAGGGCCATCGTAAAGCACGTTTGGACCACTCTCGGAGTCAGGGAGGGTGGTGCACATCTGTGTGCATGCCTCCCTGACTCCGAGAGTGGTCCAAACATACTTTACGGTGTTCCTGGTGCCGGCCAAATTTTGCTGGCCTGACTGTGCTGGCCTAACTCCAAGTTAGGATTGCGCCCTTAGTCGTTTGACTGCATATTTTACAGGATGTTATAGCTTATATACCTAGAGCACCTCACAAATGCTGAGAGGGATCAATGTTCGCTGCCACAGCATATGAATGTTCATTTGATTACCACTTTACTAGCGGAAAAATGACAAAGCCATGCCCAAGCCTCACAGCTTCATTTAAGGTTCAGGCTAGACCCCTTTCTGGGAAGTGTGTCCATATCAATATACATTTGCAGTCTCCATTTGCAGTGAACATCAGTGTAGCATTTTAATGAAATCTTCAGCATCTAGTGTGGGGTGTATATCAGCAAAAGCATCAGATCTGCCCTTGTCAGGGTGCATGGTGCTTCAGGAAGTATTAGAAGAATGGTCCCTGCCCCAAGAGGTTTACAATCTAAAATGTGATCCAAAAGAATGGCGGCAAGACTGCAAAGCCCACAGACCTTTATCCAGCCTCCTTTCTCCCCCCCCAATTGCTGCCAGGCCCCCAACCCACATGTGCTGATGGGTGGAATCCTGGCAAGAGAAGCTCTGCCCCATTTTCACAAGGGGGGGGCTACATTCCTCCACCATACAGCTTTGCTGAATCCATTAAACCCCCATGAGACACATAACTACATGTGAATGTCGGTAAAGAGATCAACTTTTTTTTCAGTAGGCAGGCAAGGTTTTTGTACTTATCTGCAAGGGTGCACAACTTTATTTCCTAGCATAACATTGTTTCTGTATTATTAGCATCAGAGGGACCACATCTGATTTTTGCATCAAAGCAAAATGCTCTTTCAGATGCATGAGAAAGAAATGTCAAGAGGATTGGGAAGCTCACACTTTGTGAAAATTATACCACATATACTTGACAAGACAGAGAGTGGGAGAGGATAAAATTTCAGAAAAACATAGCAAATATAGACCCTTACTATTTTTGCGTATTCTTTGGATTTTAGTTTGGGACCCTCAGTGAACTTCCTCAAAAGGGAATAAAGTCAGTCAAAATCAGTCAAAACTTACTTCCAACTACCATTATTTAATCCTGTGTGCCAATCCTATACGTGCCAATCCCCGTCTGATACTGTATGATACTCACCCCAATAAGTGAATGGGAGTGTGGATTCACTTCAACACTTACCAATCACAAGATTCTGTTTTTTCATGTCACCCTATAGTGAGATCCAGACAGAACTGCATCTAGTTGTAGCCCCACCATCTACTTATTACTGAAAGCTAGTAAATGATCTTCCCTCCCTCCCCTTTTGCAACTCAGAACGCAATCCTAAACTGGAGTTCGACCGGCATAAGCTAAACCAGCAAAGTTAGGCCTGCCCAAGGGCCACCGTAAAGCGCGTTTGGACCACTCTTGGAGTCAAGGAGAATGGAGCATGTCTGTGTGCTGGCCTCTCTGACTCCGACAGTGGTCCAAACATACTTTACGGTGGGCCTTATGCTGGCCAAACTTTGCTGGCTTAGTTTATGTCAGCCTAACTCAGTTTAGGATTGTGCCCTCAGTGTGATTATTGATAAGGCACTACTGAAAACACAAAGGTCTTTGACCTAACTAATTTCACTGCCCTGTGTGAGCTCTCCCTTGGCATGAATGCTTTCAGGAGCCTTTAGTATATTTTTTTAAACCAGTGGTTCCTAAACCCTAACCGTAACTCTAACCCAACCCCTTGCTCCAAAATTATCCTTGTGTAAAATTTACATTTCTTCATTTCTTGTGGGTGAGTTAGGATGTGGTCCTAAGCACACTTTCCTGGGAGCAAGCCCCATTGAACACAATGGAACTTAGTTCTGAGAAGGCATGCGTAGGATTGTGCTGTTGCATGGATCATTTCCCCTGCTACACTACTGAGCAGTCTCATTGTGTTCCATAAAGCTTAGGGCTTTATTCTAACCAACTTTCCAGCACAAGGGTAAGGGCAATACTGCTCCGAAGGAAGGCAACAAACACTCCTTTTCCTTGAGGAGGCCTCCATGACTACTACTCCACTGCAGAATGCAGCACATGCCCCATTGGCACAGCTATGTCAGTGCTGGAAAATTGGTTAGGATTGCACCCTTAATCCCAGGAAAGTATTATGGCACTTAATTAAGTATTAAGATTGTAGCCCTTGTTCGTTCCTAGGCCCAAGGCCCATTCTTCCAATAGCTAGTTTGGCCCAACCATTCCAGATGCCCCAACTCCTGTTAATGTTTGTTTTCGTTTTACTCAGAACCTAAACTCTAAAAGTCGGCAATTGCATTTCTGTGGGAACTCCTGGATATAAGTATCTAAAAAATTTCAGGCAGTTTTCCTAGGGTCAGCTGGGCATTTCCTCTGACTGTGATGCAGATTGGGCAGAAACCAAAATAATTATTAGCTCAAACCTCATTTATTGTTTCTATGGAGACCTCCTAATCCCCTGCACCTATCTTTTTTTAATGGTAGCAAGTATCTTACTTGGGGGCATTCCTACATTATCTGTGAGTTTCGTGCAGATTGGCCGGGGTGGGGGGGAACATGTCGCAGAACCAGCAAATGATCAGTTAAAAGGATCAATTGTCCCTAAAGTTATGTTTATGAGAATCCAAATTAAAATGAAAGAACCATTTGAATCATGCAAATTGGTGAAATGACCTAATGAAATGAACCAGTCCACAAAAGGTGAAATCTGAAATGAATATTTCTTTTTTGCACATTATTATATGAGATAAACTATTTAATCCACCGTCGCAGTTGAAAATGATTTGTCTCTGTGGGGCGGACAGACACTTTGGAGAGGCTATTTGAATCTGGTAAAATGGTTAAACCTCCTGTTCCTTGGTGTCACAATCCCAAACAAAGTGTTTAACTTGAAAAAAAAAAGTACAAGATCTGATGGATCTTCCCTATTCCATCTAGTTTAACTTTTAGAAGGATGGATTCCTTCTGCATTCAGTTTCCCAGCCTATTTGTGTCCTGCAAACACCAAAAATTAGGTGCATTTTTAATTTTTGTGTCTAGTTCTATGTCAATCTCACAAGGGTGGTTAGATCTACTTTTTGTCATGGGAGATCAGGTGAGCCCATCCAATCAAGACCAATCATTTTCCTGTTATGGCATATCATCTCTGTAAAAAACGAAACACATTTATTTGTTATGCAGTTTTGCAGAAAAAGAAAAGAAATTAAAATGCCACTCGATTCATTTTTTTCAAAGTGTTTAGTTTATATTTAAACTGAATAATACTCTGACTAGTATAATCTGTAAACTAGTTACTTGTTTTGTATTCTATGTAAAAAAGTGTTTTATATTATCTAGTAGATAAGTGAATTGCACTATTGAACATTCAATGCAGCTTTTTTTTTTTTTAGGTTATTCAAGTTGTTCCTGGGAATGTAGTTTCATGCAATAATTTTTTTAAAAATAAAAAAAACTCAATGGCATAACAAGTGTCAGTCATGCATTTTTAAATAGCATACCAAACAGCAATGACAAGTAAGATTCTGATGAGGCAAATGTCTTCTGTATTTTAATCCACAGAAATGAAATACATTGAATTTAGCCAAGAAGCTGTAATGCTGAATTTTTTAAGGTGATTTCTTTTAAAAAGAAAAAGAGCATGTGTTACCAGACTTGTTTAATATGGCTTATAAATAAATATTCCTTTAAAAAAATTACTGACGTGTTCGTTGCAACACTTTTCATGGATAATGTATTAGTTGTCTTCAAACATTTGAGCAAAATATGATGCAAATTAATTCCTATATAAAGCTTGCCAGTACAAAGGAAAGGAAGGGGGAATCAGAGGCATTTCTACAGGGAGGGCAAAGCTCTAAGTTTTGCAAGAAGCCTTACCCTATCATGTAAATCCCTCCTCTCCCTTGCTGCTGTAGCCAGTAAGCAATGCCAAGATGTTGCTGTTCCCTGTGAGGATTGGCTAAAACAGTGCAGGAGAGGAGTGATTTCTACTGCAAGGTAAGGCTTCTTGCAAGACTTAGAGCTCTGCCCTCCCTGTAGAAACGCCACTGGGGGGGAATACTAACCTTCGGAAAGTGGGAAAGGAAAGGATGAACAGGGACATGTGAAGCTGCCTTATGCCAAATCACAGTGATTTGGGGGGGGGGGTCACAGCTGAGGCATGCCAGGGAACCATCCCCACAAAAGGTTGAGAGCCAGGATGGTGTAGTGGTTCAGGAATTGGACTTAGACCTGGAAGATCCAGGTTCAAATCCCCACTCAGCCATGAAGCTTCCTTGGTGACCTTGGGCCAGTCACTCTCTCTCTCAGCCTTAACCTACCTCACAGGGTGGTTGTTGTGAGGACAGAAAGAAGAAAGGAGTCCTGAGCTCATTGGAGGACGCGCAGTATAGAAATGTGAACAATGAAGGTTCCAGAACTGTGCCAAGCCAGCCCCTGAGGCATTGGGGGCCCTCTGTCTCAGGGGGTTGCCCAGCACAGTTGAGTCAGAATGCACTTCAGTCACGTGCCGCACCAGGCCTCACCTGTGGAACCACCGATGGCACTGGACTCATCACCACTTGGTAAGCCCAGCGGCTCACTGAAATGCTTATTGGGCAAATATGGGGAAGAAGCAGTGAACTCGCAGTTGTGGGGGGGGATTACCCTGAAGTGCTGCTGGCAGCAGCAGTGGGCAATAGCCTGCTGCCTGGTTCCTAACACCATGAGAGAGGCCCCTCTGACCCACCGTCCAATCCATCAAATTGTTAGGAGTGTTTGACCCCCTGACCCAACACCCCTGTACCAAATGCCACAGAGACAGAGAGAGATTGCAGCTTGAACTTCTTTACTGCAGTAAAGGGAGGGGCAGAACCGAAGTCCAAGACCCTCTCCTTGAACAATAAAAAGGTAAAGGTTTCCCCACGACTGAATGGTCTAGTTGTGACCGACTGTAGGGGGTGGTGCTCATCTCCGTTTCTAAGCCTGTAGATCCGGCGTTTTGTCCGAGGACAAGCTTCCGTGGTCATGTGGCTGGCATGACTCTATGCCGTAGCGCACGGAACACCGTTACCTTCCCACCGAAGTGGTCCCTATTTATCTACTTGCATTTTTAGGTGGGCTCCAAGATCACCGCAGACGGTGACTGCAGCCATGAAATTAAAAGACGTTTACTTCTTGGGAAGAAAGCTATGGCAAACCTAGACAACTTAATAAAAAGCCAAGACATCACCCTGCCAACAAAGGTTCGCATAGTCAAAGCGATGGTTTTCCCAGTAGCAATGTATGGCTGTGAGAGCTGGACCATATGAAAGGCAGAGCGCCGAAGAATAGATGCTTTTGAGTTATGGTGTTGGAGAAGACTCTTGAGAGTCCCCTGGACTGCAAGGAGATCCAGTTGGTCAATCCTCCAGGAAGTCAAGCCTGATTGCTCCCTGGAAGGACAAATCCTGAAGCTGAAGCTCAAGTACTTTGGCCACCTCATGAGAAGAGAGGACTCTTCAGAAAAGACCCTCATGCTGGGAAAGATTGAAGGGGGCGGCAGAGGATGAAATAGAGAGTGTCACCGAAGCAATGAACATGAAATTGGGTGAACTCCGGAAGCTAGTGGAGGACAGGGAGGCCTGGCGTGCTGTGGTCCATGGGGTCGTGAAGAGTCGGACACGACTTAGCGACTGAACAACAACAAATTTTTAGGTGCTTTTGAACTGCTAGGTTGGCAGGAGCTGGGACAAGCAACGGGAGCTCACTCCATCGCTCAGTCTTGAACTCCCAACATTGCAGTCGGAAAGCCCAGCAATACATAACCACAAATTATATAGACCCTATTTCGTGTGCAGCCCCTCCTCGTTTTCACCATTGGCTAAGTTACTTCTGAGGTTACAGCCTTCTCATCCGCCTACTACATGTTTCCCCTTGATATGTACCCCGAGCCTTGCAGACGTCGCATGTGCATTCAAATTAGCTTTTGGGCTTCAAGAGGCATACACTTTAATATGTATTAAGCATGCGCAATCTGTTACAACCTTCTGTAAACATTTCACCCTTTGCTAATCTACCTTGTTAGTAGAGACACCTGTGTTATCTACTTTTACTTCTTCACTTATCTACTCTTGCTTCAGTGTTTTGTCTCATTAAAGCAGAGGCACCTGTATTACTCCCTAAATATTTTTGGTGCCAAACTTTTGAAGCTTCTACTTGCTTGTTAGTGAATAATTCTATTGAGTGAAGCTATTCTCTGAGTTAGTTATTTGCTCCAAATTACAGGCTTCATCCTCAGTCTTCTGAGAGCCCCCAGTTCCAATTAATAAGCTCTCAGTTCCCTTTTAGTACTTTTAGCTTGTCTGCCCCAAATCACGGATGTTGTGATTTTTGCCCCAAATATTTATTCCTTACAGAGGTCATGTGTATGCACACATGCTATTTAAGAACATCAATCAATCAATCAACAGGTACTTATATACCGATTTTCAACACGAAGTTCACAAAGCGTTTACAGTGGTTTACAGGCAAATAGTAATAATAAAGTTAAATGGCTCCCTGTCCCAAAAGGGCTCACAATCTAAAAAAAAGGCAGACCGCCAGCAACAGCCACTAGAAAGACTGCGCAGGGGTGAAGAGGGACATAAGAAGAACATAAGAAGAGGCCTGGTGCATCAGGCCAAAGGCCCCTCTAGTCCAGCTTCCTGGTCTCACAGTGGCCCACCAGATGCCTCAGGAAGCACACAAGATAATTGCCTCTTGTGACCACTCCCTTGTATCTGGCATTCTGAGGTAAATTTCTGAGGTAAATATGAGATGAATAAAACAAAATTTGCTATCCTGTCTGTGGTGAGGGAGCTATAATAGCTTGCAACCCAATCTGGGCCTTAAGAGTCCTGCTGGATCTAAAGCACCC
This sequence comes from Lerista edwardsae, assembly GCA_029204185.1. Classification (NCBI taxonomy): domain Eukaryota; kingdom Metazoa; phylum Chordata; class Lepidosauria; order Squamata; family Scincidae; genus Lerista; species Lerista edwardsae. The sequence continues at coordinate 23,317 of JAJKFI010037458.1, forward strand.
CATTGTGAGTACATCATTGGGAAGCCCTCACAAAGGTTTAGCTCTAGCACCAAAACAAAAAAACCACCTGAGCCAACACTGGGAAGGGAAAACTAGAAGAACAAACTACTGTAATTTATGATCAGCGCTAGAACGCAATAAGGACTCAACATTATACAATTAGACAAATCCCAGCACACCGGCCTTATGATTATGCTGTGTGAACCCCCCAGAGACAGAGCTGCTCCACTTGATGGGCCTCCTGTTCAATTACGCTGCATGTCTACATGCACATCCAACACTAAATGACATGCTAAATCAATATTTCATTCTCCAAAGCCGCTAAACCAGTGGTCAGGGAACAGGGGTAAATTACCCCAAATGGGGTAAAAATGAAATTCCTGGGGGTAATGGATGGTTGCGCTGCCGAGACACAGCTGGGCATGCATATGAATCTATATGCATGCCCGGCTGTGTCTTGGCAGCGCGACCATCCATTACCCCCGTTCCGGTTCCGTCGCTGGCTGGCTGGCTCCATTTTGTTTTGTTTGTTTGTTTTGCTCCGCCCTTTACAACTTCATATTTACATAGCATTAATTAAGCTCATTAATTAATCAAATAAAAAGCAATGGGTTCCAATATGTAATTTTTTTTCTTTTGTTCTGGCAGGGGGGGGGGGTAACATTGGCGTATCTAAATATATTTTGGGGTAAAAGGTAAAAAAGTTCCCTGACCCCTGCGCTAAACCTTTCGAACTAAATATATTTTTCATTTCCAGCCGGATAAATTATACCGTACATCCTTTACCCACTTTATTTATGAAAATAGTTCTACGTGGAGTAGGTTGTATATGCACATCGATAATGATGTTCCTCCACAAAAAAATAGCTAGGGACAAGCTGACTTGCCCAATGTTCGCCCACGATACAATCCTCACATAAAGTCAGCATGAGCTGAAGCTGTCAAACCATTCATTGGAATATTGCTGCTTTCAGTGTGAACTTCCACAAAATTGGCCCATTGAAATTAATGGGCTTAAACATGACTGACTAGCATTCCCTGGGATTGTGCTGCTGTGATCTTATCATCCTGAAAATCATTTGAGGACCAACTGCTCACTAAACATCAGAGAAAGGTAATGGAAAATCAGAGCCTGTCTAGAGTTTTCCTCTTTCCAGTTTCCACAAAATGAATCTGACTACTCCAAATTTCCTACTCCGTTCTGAGAGGAAGAAAACTAGTTGGCCCATTGGGAAAAAAAATTGACCTCTATGATTGCTGTTCTTGTGGGAACTCATATGCTCACGGCACCTGGAACGAGAGGAGAATTTGACATCTCCTATATTGATTTTTTTCTTGCTTTATGAAAAATAAAGCTATTAGTTACAGCCCAATCCTATTGGGCATTTACAATGGTGGATGCCTCATGATGCAGGCACGTGTGCCTAAATGATGCCTTAAATGTGGTACCCTAAATCAGTGTTATTCAAACTGTGGGTCGGAACCCACTTGGTGGGTCGCAGCCTGATGTCAGGTGGGTCGCAGACAGCTGGGAGGAGCCATCTTGGAAACTGCAGGCCTTACTCTTGTTATATTCCTTTTGTATTAACAGTTTGAATTTTCAAGCGAAGGTTTTTTTTAAAAAAATGTTTTTAGTTCAGTGCTGTTACATCATATTTTATCCTAATCTTGCTTTCTGTCAGGGATGTTTCTTGGTTGTACAATTGCTGCAGTCCAAGAATGCCAATTTGCATTTCAGGAGTGTCATTTTATTATGTTACAATGGCAGCACTTCCTGCTGGTTGATGTCACTTCCTGCCACAACATCACTTCCAGGTTAATGACATCACTTCCAGTGGGTCCCAACACGAGTGCCATTCTGAAAAGTGGGTCCTGGTCTAAAAAGTTTGAATACCACTGAGCTAAATGATGTGCCAGTGTCATGTGTATTGGAACCACCGGCACAAATGACAAGTGGTTCCACAGTCCTGCTACACATAGACATCACCTGCATTGGAGCAGGTTAGGTGCTGCAGGGGTACGTTATGGGCAGTTCAGGGGAGGTTCACTGTGGGGAGCAGGCAGAACAGGGATAGTTCTGGCAGAATCAATGTATGTCAGGATGCGATCCCTATTTTCCTGGCCCGACAAAACCTCTGCCCCTCCTCGGATTTATGCAAATGTAGGTTTAAGAAGACTCAGAGCACAATCCTAACCTGGATTTAGGCCAGCACAGTTGGGCCAGCCAAGTTTGGCCAGCACAAGGGACATCATAAAGTATGTTTGGACCACTCTCGGAGTCAGAGAGGCCAGCACACAGACGTGAGCCATCCTCCCTGATCCAAACGAGAATGAGCCAAATGAGCTTTACGGTGGCCCTTGTGCCAGCCAAACTTTGCTAGCCTAACTGTGCCAGCCTAACTCCAGGTTAGGATTGCACCTTCATTGAAGGTCAGGTGGCCTGCAGAAAGAATCACACTCTGAACTAAATTACCCCACTTCAGAGAGGTAAATTACCCCTAAACAAATCTAGGGTCCTGCAAAATGATCCAAACCACAGCCAGGCCATACTTGACACAAATGACACAAATCTGGCTTTCTGAAATGTAGCTGGGATCCTACCTGTGGGTCTCTCTACATTATCTTTGAATTTCATGCACCTGGGCCTTAAAAACATGTGACATGTTAACCCTTTTAAAATGATCAGACTATTTGGTGTGAAACCTACTACATATTGAGCTCTCGGATTTTTATTTTTATTTTTGAGTTGTAATGTATTTTCCTTTAATTATAGAGCCAGAAACATAAATTATCTGAAAAAATGTAGCATAGAATAGATCCCTCCTGTCCTAGAAATTTATGAAATTAATATCTGAAGGGGGGAAAGTACCATCCTTATTAAAGCTTTATTTGGTTGGATTTGATTGTTTTCCTCTCCACCATCCAGTGTCTTTTATAGCTGTCATAGAGTAACATCCTGGGCTCAAGTGTGTCATTTTCATGATCCGTCATGTGATAAATTCCAGTTGCAAAAACTCTGGTGCTTGTTAAAAAGTATGAGGTCACTGGAGTCTATGATACATTGGACTACTGCAGACAACCTGGTTCCATAGGGATCTCTCCATATGATGACTATAGAAATAAATGCTTGATGGGGTTAAACAGAAGCACCATTTTTCTGAATGCAATAACTGATTTTGTGTTATGTCACTTGCGCAGTGTGAGATTTCTCATGGTACTTCGTATGGCTTACATAAACACCAACTACCTAGATTGAAATTGTTCATGGGAAAACCCCCAATTCGCCAACACTTTCTTTCTATTTCCTTCTTGATATATGAGGAGACACAACCGAATTGCCCAATATGACGGGCACATCTGGCTGCTTGTCTCATTGCTTTGAATCATACTCCTTATCTGGCTGCTCTAAAGCAACAGGAGTTATTGGTATATTAACTACCGCATAAGCTGCCTAAGAAGAAACGCCAAGAAAATTGGTTCAGGCTGCATTAACACATCTGAGTGCACTAGTTACGCAAGCTAGACAGGGCTTACAGAGTTCAGAAGTGATGTCAAGTCTACAGGACAAGAGAATATGTCCTTTGGGCATTATAAAACATCAGATATAGGTACCGCATCCTGAGAGCAAGTATGGGTCAACGGATGAGCTGTAGAACCTGAAACTAACAGCCCAGTCCTGAACTGCCTGTCCGCCTGGCAGCGCAGCAGTAGCCAGGCGGCTACCACTGCATCCTGTGGCAGCCAGGCAGCCCTGGGATGCTCCCTGCGGTAAGGGTGCAGGGCAGGTGATGGGTCCACTTGCTCCTGTGCCGACTAAAAAGCCGGCACAGAAGCAAGAACCTCCAAGTAAGGCCACGCGGCTGAGAAAGGCCATGCAACTCTCATAAGAACATAAGAACATAAGAAGAGCCCTGCTGGATCAGGCCAAAGGCCCATCTAGTCCAGCTTCCTGTATCTCACAGCGGCCCACCAGGTGCCCCAGGGAGGCATGAGACAACAAGATGCTTGCATCCTGTTGCCACTCCCTTGCACCCAGTACTCTGAAGTAGCCTACTACTAATGTAAGGAGGTTACAACCCATCATTGCCTATAGCCCATGATGGACCCTTCCTCCAAAAATCCGTCCAATCCCCTCTTAAAGGCATCAAGACCAGATGCCATCACCACCTCCTGTGGCAAAGAGTTCCACAGATTAACTACCCGCTGGGTAAGAAAGTACTTCCTTTTATCTGTTTTAACTCTCCCAACCCTCAGGTTTAGCTCTCGCCACCAGTCCAGTCCCCACTTCACCCCTCCTCCGCCCAGGATTGCCCTCCCACCCCACCCCAAAAGGCCGTATCACCGGTGAGCGGCAAACTCACCACCTGGCAACCGGCACTGTCTCCAGGTGCACGCAGGGGTAAGCAGGGCTTACTGCTGGCATTGGAGGCGCTTTATGGAGCCAAGCGCAACAGTTGCCCAGGCAATACAAGCATACCGCCGGCGGTAACAGGGGTCTGGATTGTGCCCAGATCCTCAATCACTATCTATCTTTTGTTCCCTGCAAAACTTGTTTCCAGAGCGTGCCTGCCCTTTGCCCATCTCGGACCTTTCTACATGCATCTGATCTATTTAAATGTGTATACACATGTAGGTCCAACGTATTCAGGTCTGAGCTGGTGTCACTTCCTCTAATTTTCCAGGATGCGCCCATATATTAATGGTGTTTTCACTAAACTCGCAAAGGAATTCAAATCAGGAGTCCTGATAATTATTTACAAATATCATTTTTCTTGCAAACATGACCTCATTTTAGCAACAGATACTTTAGACTGGAATTGACAGCATAAATGGCATTTCCTTTGAAAAGGGAAAATATACAAGGTTACATTCTGAGTGTGTCCGTTTCACTTTTATAAAAATGTCAATTTTATCATTTTGCTGTACTCTAATGCACCCGTGATATTATTACGTTAGTGCTGTACAACATATAAAAGACCTTGCAACAGTTTAAAAACCCCTCCCCACATGTTTTCCTTTTCCACAACCTCACCATAAAGATTGTAATGATGATTGCAAAATAGATATGGAGCGTCTTTTCTGCACACACTACCTCAATTGCTCGCTGGATCACTCTGCATTTTGCCCTTTTCTGTCCACATCCCTCATTTGGATTTAAACGCCGAGTAAATGTGCTCAGCAGGTAATTGCAAGCAGGTTATTTTCCAAAGATTAGTTGGAGAAACACAATGCACAGTGGAGTCAATAGGATTTGCATGATTACATATGGCTTGGATGTAAACGAGAGGTTTTTGTGGGTTCTTTTTTTCAAAGCCACAGTATCTGCAGACACCTAAAAGCAGTGCAAAATAATCTGGAAGTTCTCTGTTTCGATATGGGAGATTTTAGTTTGATTTCCATGGACTCATGATGTAGCTATGGGCAAGCTGGTCTCTCACATTCTCCGTTTCTAATATGTAAAGAGGAATAATGAGTTACACCCTACACCAGAGGTTTTCAAACTGGGGTGTTGCAATGCCCCAGCCTGAAAGCCTATGCCCCTTTATTTTTAAGGGGCGGGGGAAATGCAAAGGAAGCCAGCATATGAGGGGGTCAGGGAGCCCTGCAGACGCCTCTGCAGAGCCCCCCGTGCATCCAGAAACTGAAAAATGGAGCGCGACCCACTTCTGGTTTAACAATTGCATCCTGGAAGTGGGTCGCAATCTTCTTTTTTTTTTCAATTTCTGGACGCACAATTTGGAATGCTGGAATTCCAGCACTCAAAATCATATGGATGTTCTCAGAGCTAACTTGCTGCTAAGGAAGGTGATCAGGATTTGCCTGCACATGGTCAGAATACTACTAGTCTTCAACTTGCCTGCCTGCCACTGTCGACAGAAGGTACCTGCCAGCAGAGGCAGATCTACAGGGAGGGCAGAGCTCTAAGTGTTGCAAGAAGCCTTACCCTGTCATGTAAATCCCTCCTCTCCCTTGCTGCTGTAGCCAGTAAGCAATGCCAAGATGTTGCTTTTCCCTGTGAGGATTGGCTACAACGGTGCAGGAGAGGAATGATTTTCACTGCAAGGTAAGGCTTCTTGCAACACTTAGAGATTTGCCCTCCCTTAGATCTGCCTCTAGATGTTCTTTTTCCAGTAGAATGTTTTCAGGCAAATATTCTCTCCGGGGGGGGGGTACAGCTAGAAGTGAGGTCTGTGTGTGCAGAGGGCTCCCAATGCCGCCAGACAAATATTGCCTTCACACATTGGAATAATATTTGAATAGGACATTTAAATACGGAAAATAGATGACCAACCAGGGATGACTCGGGGCCCATGTAAGGATATGTTTTCAAAGTTTCATCCCAGCTGAAAATAAGGACTGAAGGGTTAATCCAAGAATCCTTTTTGAGCGCTGGCTTTGGGATGAAGCCAATACTTCAAAATAGGTGAACAACATTTTTGCCAGCATCCTTCAAAATTAGCAGTCGGCGAGTCAGCTTCATTGTCAAGCTTTGTCAGTATTTTCTAGGCTCCAAAGCGAGCGGTACTTTAATAGACACACAAATCCTCTCTTGCTGAGAGGTCATGTAAATGGTACTTGAGGGTGCTGCTGGAAGATTACGGTGATTTTTCTTTCTGCAATGTCTCAGAAGAAGCCATACAAACAGCTACAAACCCACCGACAGCACTTTTAGCATTTTATCATATATACAGGGCCTGAATAGCTAAATATTGCAAATAGCTGTTTTTAATGCATAGGTATACTGGGAGGAAAAAGATATATATTTATTACACTCGAACCTGTTTATAATGGTGTTTCTATTCCACAACCCCAGTGCTCTCCAGTGTATTGCTCTCACCGGTGCATACGCAACATTCCTGCCTGAATGGGCTTCTCCATTCACTTCAGTGGAGAAAGCAGCTGCACGCACAATCTTCCATCAGACCTTATTGAGTCTTCCGACTAATAAATCACACTCAGGAGACCTGAGGCAGATGGAACGGACATTGGAGGATTCAGAGCTCCAGACAATAACTCTGTGAAATACAGGCTCTCTGTGAGACTCACTGGGGCAAAGAAACACAGTGTACACAGAATAGTGGAGGCAGGGCCACATGATGACTTCTGTGGAGGCCAGTGGTTCTCAAACTTTTTAACACTGGGACCCACTTTTTAGAATGACCATCTGTCCAGGACCCACCAGAAGTGATTTCATGGCCATAAGTGCCATCATTGTGATGTGGCCCGCCCATCCCCCACTGAGAACCGCCCCCCCCGCCCACCCTCCTCCTAGAAATGCCCTTGAGCCAGCCAAGTTTGGCTAGCGTAAGGTCAGCATGGCCTTGTGCCTGCGCCCTTGAGCTGACACTACTGCTAGCCTCGGCACAAGGCCACTAGCACCAATTCAGGAGTGCCAGTCAGTGCCCATCAGCACTAGAGATGTTGGGCCAACACAAGCATGTTGCATTGGCCCAAGGCGCAATATAGGATTGCGCCTTTACTTCCTTTTTCATTCTGTTTTCTAACCTCACTCTGGTTCTAACCTCATCTCAGAATGCTAGGTCGAAGGCAGTAGCAACAGGATACAGGTGTCTTGTTGTCTTGGGTGCTCCCTGAGGCATTTGGTGGGCCACTGTGAGATAAAGGAAGCTGGACTAAATGGGCCTGATCCAGCAGGGCTCTCCTTATGTTCTTAAGGCCCAGATTGGGTTGCAAGTTATTATAGCTCCCTCCCCACAGACAGGATTGCAAATTCTGTTTTATTTACCTCAGAATTTTACCTCAGAAATTTACCTCAAAATGCCAGATACAAGGGAGTGGCGGCAGGATGTAGGCATCTTGCTGTCTCGTGTGCTCCCTAATGCATTGGTGAGATACAGGAAGCTGGACTAGATGTAATGGGCCCTTGGCCTGATCCAGGAGGGCTGTTCTTATGCAATTATGATTACCAAAAATACACAGTTCCTCCTGAATATTATCATACATCTATTGTAGTGTTCTCAACAAGTCCAATGGTACATAGTCTATATTTCACAGATCATCCCAGATGGTGCTTTGTCTTAAATTATCTACCCCTTGAACAGCCACACAATTCATTTTGTTTTGCCAGATGTCTCTTAGGGTGCAATCCTTACCTGGAATTAGGCCAGCACAGTTAGGCCAGCGAAGTTTGGCCGGCACAAGGAACACTGTAAAGTATGTTTGGACCAATCTCAGAGTCAGAGAGGCCAGCACACAGACATGTGCCACCCTCCCTGACTCCGAAAGTGGTCCAAACGCACATTATGGTGTCCCTTGTGCTGGCCAAACTTCGCTGGCCTAACGGTGCCGGCTTAACTCCAGGTTAGGATTGCGCCTTCTGCCAAACTTTGTGGAAGTCACCTCTTTACATTCACAGCCACTGCTGTGTGCTTATCATTAAGTACCTCTTGTTTCTACCTACCTATTCAGGGAGCTAAAGTTCAGGTAGTAAAGCAATGATCAAAGCACAGACACAAACATCTCGCCCACGTCACTGAAAAGACCTGTGGGTCAGTGAAGTGTATTTGATCTGGTGTCTTTTGATTAGGAGACTATAAGCCAGGCTTCAGATCCTGAGAGTGTCCCCATCTAAGACCTAGGTAAAACCCCTGGGTGACTATGGTGAGCAGTTACCACCGTCCCCTTCTCTCAGCTTTTAACCTACCTCGTAAGGTCGTTGTGAAGGAAGCACTGGAACAACCCCACGCAGGCTGCTTTGAAATCCTTGGGAGAAAGGCAAGATATAAGTGCAAGAGAAGTAACAGAAGGAATAAAATGATCCTGTTCACCCCAGAGGAGAACTTCTTGCCTAAATGAAAAGTTCTGCTCACTTCCGGAAGAGCCTCTTGTGCAGTTCTTCATGAATGTCAAATGAAAGCAGGGCTGGATCTATGCACAAGAGACGTCAGCTACAGCTCAGGGCCTCACATTATGGGGAGCTTCTGCTGTAGATTAAAAGTGTCTTATCTATGCTCATAAAGAAAGCATAAAGGCAATAAAGTACTTTAACATGAACCTGCTTCATCATGCACACTGGGTTAGTGCAAGAGATATACATTAAAAGAGTTTCTGTTCTTCTGTCGCCTATGAATATATGGAAATCTTAAGTTTTAGTTATCTAATTTGTTGATACTTCCTGTTAGAATAATACACTTTTTTTGGTCAGGTTATGCAATTGAGGGCCGGTAGCCCTGCGTTGTATCCAACACAGCTTGGGAGCTGGCTGGAGCCTCCACTGGGCAAGGGCATGTTTGTCCCCTTGCTCCAAGGTAGGCGACAGCTACCCCTATGGGCTACTCAGACCTGCACCTGGTATAGAGCAGGCGCAGGACCGAGCACCCTGTGCAGCCCAAATCAGGGCCAGGCAGACCGGGGATGGGGGATTGGATGTGGCCTAACCCCCCTCCCTGGGCCCAGAGGCGTCTCTACAGGGAGGGCAGAGCTCTAAGTTTTGCAAGCAGCCTGACCTTGCAGTGGGAATCACTCCTCTCCTGCACCGTTTTAGCCAATCCTCACACGGAACAGCAACATCTTGGTGTTGCTTACTGGCTACAGCAGCAAGGGAGAGGAGGGATTTACATGACAGGGTAAGGCTCCTTGCAAAACTTAGAGCTCTGCCCTCCCTGTAGAGACGCCACTGCCTGGGCCTCCTGGAATGCCCACCCCGGCCCCATCTCATTCACAAAGTGGTTTACAGGCAGTGATGGTATCTAAAGTGGGAGGAACTGGTACGCTGGGCGGGACTTACGTGGGATTGGCTGCCCATCCGTTCGGTTCCGCCGCCTGCCCGCCTGCCGCACGGACTTCCCTGGCCTCGGAGGGGGTGCCTGCTCGCCGGGTGCCTGGGCAAGCAGCGGTGGGACGCACCAACCGGGGGCAACCTGTGCGGCGGGTGAGCAGGCGGCGGAACGGAACGGACATTCTGCATTAAATTACCTTTCCAATGCTATATTATTATTATTATTTATTAAATTTTTACCCCGCCTTTCCGCCCGAAGGCACTCAAGGCGGCATTACAAAAACAAAGTTAAAAACAAATAAAATACATATAATAAAAACAATAATTAAAAACAATATAAAAATACAATATAAAAAGTATAACAATCATCCCATGGATCATAAAAAGTGCAGAATTATAAAAAGAATACAAAGACCAGCCAGCCTGTCAGCAACTAAAAGCCTGCTGAAACAAAAAGGTCTTCAGCCCCCGCCGAAATACCGCCAAAGAGGGAGCAGTTCTTAGCTCTAAGGGGAGGGTATTCCAAAGTTGGGGTGCCACCACCGAGAAGGCCCTATTCCTGGCCGCCACCCCTCTCACCTCTCCTGGTGGCGGCACAGTCAAAAGGGCCCCCCCAGATGACGTCAGAGCACGGGTGGGATTATATGGGAGGAGGCGGTCCCTCAAATACCCTGGGCCCGAGCCGTAAAGGGCTTTAAAGGTCAAAACCAGCACTTTGAATTGGGCCCGGAACAGAACCAGCAGCCAGTGTAGTCGCCGAAGCAACGGCTCAACAGAGTCAAACCGATGTGCCCCAGCAACCACCCGAGCAGCCGCGTTCTGTACTAGTTGTAATTTCCAGACCGTCTTCAAAGGCAGCCCCACGTAGAGCGCATTGCAATAGTCTAATCTAGATGTCACTAGGGCATGGGTCACTGTGGCCAGGTCCGCACAGCTCAGGTACGATCGCAGCTGGCGGATCAGCCGAAGCTGAGCAAAGGCTCCCCTGGCCACCGCCGACACCTGAGACTCCAGGTGCAGTTGTGAATCCAGGAGAACCCCCAAGCTGCGGACCTGCTCCTTCAGAGGGAGTGCAACCCCGTTCACAGCAGGGTGATAGTCCAATACCCGAACTGTGGATTTCCGGACCAAGAGCACCTCTGTCTTATCCGGATTTAATTTCAGCTTGTTCGCCCACATCCAGCCCCCAACTGCCTCCAGACAACGATTCAGGACCTCAACCGCCTCCTCAGAATCAGGGGGAAAGGAGAGATAAAGTTGGGTGTCATCAGCATATTGATGGCACCCCACCCCAAACCCCCGGATGACCTCTCCCAGTGGCTTCATGTAGATGTTAAATAGCATGGGGGACAAGATAGACCCTTGCGGCACCCCAAAGTTAAGAGGTCGGGGCGCCGAACAAGCGTCCCCCAGCACCACCTTCTGGGATCTGTCAGCCAGGAAGGAGCGGAACCACTGTAAAACAGTGCCTCCAAGCCCCAACCCAGCCAGCCGACCCAGAAGGACACCATGGTCGATGGTGTCGAAGGCCGCTGAGAGGTCCAGCAGGACTAACAGGGACGCACTCCCCCTGTCCATTCCTCAGCGTAGGTCATCCACCAAGGCGACCAAGGCAGTCTCCGTCCCAAACCCCGGCCTGAAGCCAGATTGGAATGGGTCCAGATAATCCATTTCCTCCAGTACCCTCTGCAGCTGGGACGCTACCACCCGCTCAATCACCTTGCCCAGAAATGGGATATTCGAGACTGGCCAAAAGTTGTTTAAATTTGTGGGATCCAGGGAGGGTTTCTTCAGGAGGGGGCAAACTATCACCTGTTTCAAAGCAGGCGGCAGCACCCCCTCCCTCAGAGATGAATTCACCACCCTCCCCATCCACTCGGCCAGCCCTCCCCGGGCAGCTCTAATTAGCCATGCTGGGCAAGGATCGAGCGAACAAGCAGCAGGTCTGACACTCCAGAGAATCCTGTCCACATCCTCAGGTTCTACAAGCTGAAAAGAATCCCAAATTGTAGGATAGACAGGTTCCCCAGGGACATCACTAGAAATGCCCACAGCGGCGTCCAAGTCATGCCGAATCTGATCGACCTTCACTGCAAAGTGTTTCGCAAACTCGTCACAGCGAGCCTCTGTGTGATCCTCCCCTCTGGTGGGGGGGGGCAGATGTAAAAGGCTACGGACCACACGAAAAAGCTCAGCTGGACGGTTCTCTGCAGATGCGATGGTGGCAGAGAAGTGAGCCCTCTTAGCTGCCACCACCGCCCTAGAATACGATCTTAACTGGGCCCTAGCCCGGGTACGGTCAGATTTGGCCCAAGTCTTTCGCCACTGACGCTCTAGATGCCTTCCCTGCCGCTTCATCATTCGCAGCTCCTCAGAAAATCAAGGAGCCGCTCTGATTCTGCGACTGGGCATATAACATGATGGTTTCATAATTGCCAAGGTCTTCGGCATTTTGGCCACTAATGTCAAGCTCAGCTTGTTGCCTCCCTAAAGTTTGTTGCCTGGTGCGATTGCACACACACACCCCGCACCCCTGTAGCTACGCCCGAGAGGGGTTGTTACTCTCCCCCTGCTAAATATAAGAGGAGCACCACTTGAAAAAGTGCCTCTTGCCCAGTTAGCAGGGACAAGTGTCAAAGACATTCTCTCTAGTTCTATTAAAAGCAAGCAAACAATAAGCATAGTAATTTTGGGGTTATTCATTTAATACATTTTTATCTCCTCTAATGAGTACATTGCAAGGGCAGCCTCAAAAACCTAGACAGCTACAAACCATTCCTGTACACCATATTACAGGGGTCAGGGAACGTTTTTAGCTTTTACCCCAAAATATATTTAGATACGCCGACGTTACCCCCTTGATTTGATTTTTAATACAGGTACTTACTAAAACTACCAGTGAAAGATAGGTGTCCTCTCAGGAGAGGCACTGTCCTGTCTCTCTCAATGGCGCAGCAACTAGTCGACTCTACTGAAGAAGCGGGCGGACTTGGAGGCAGGGCCCGGGGCATCATGCAGGGAAGCATGTTATACACAAGGGCCTGACACACTGCACAGTACTGTTACACACACAGCCGGGCATGCATATAGAACAGTGATGGTGAACCTTTTGGGCTTGGTGTGTCAGAAATTTGGAAAAACCGTAACTCAGCTCTGCTGGTGAGTCAAACCCCCCCCCCCCCCGTGCTGATCAGAGCACGGAGACACGCTGCAGGGCTTGTCGCCCGAGTTTAAAGAGAGAGACGGAGGTGCAGACAGCGGGCGCACGGAGAAACAAGTCTTGGCAGGGAATCACTTAGATTCATATGCATGCCCAGCTGCTGTCCATTACCCCCAGGAATTTCATTTTTACCCCATTTGGGGTAATTTACCCCTGTTCCCTGACCACTACCATATTAGAACACCTAAATGCACCATATTCAATTCTTATTAAAATATTTCTCTAAAAAGGTAACATATTGTCTACAAAGAGTAGATATACGCTTTCCTTAATTTGAGACCTTTTTATTCCTAGTCTGTTTTGTTCAGCATTTCAGTAATGAAACTGGGTACTTCTTTTTTAAAAGAAAAAAAAAATGGCGAGTCTGGAATCATAATATATACTTTCCCCCAACACACACACACACACACACACACACACACACACACACACACACACAGAGCACCCATTTTCTTTAAATGAAAACTGACTCTGAAACAAATAACTAGATGTGGAGGATTTAAAGGGAAAGGAAGAGAATAGGTTGAAGATATATTAAAAAATGTCCCAGCAGTGAGGTGTAATGGACTGTGGAATAATTTCCCTAGGGAGAATTGGGGTGGAGGGGATGCATTCAAGAAACTCCTGCAGCCTGGAGAATGCCTAATTTCTTGAGCAATCCCTATCTCGGGAAAGAATATTGCGGAGTTGGGGGGAGTCTTTAGCCTGTGCTGGTGCATTAGCTGAAAGGACATTGGGAGCAGTTGACCAGGGCAGCTCAAAAGATGGTTTTTGCCTGCTGGATATTTAGGAGCAGGGCAAACACAGCCCTCATTGCTGAGCTGTATTTACCCAATCTTGCAAGTGCCCCGAGGTTTCCTTTTCAGGCTTGCCAGGGGATCGCAGGGAGATGAGAAGTCTGCCTCTTTATCATCCTCCCCTCTTCCTGTCAAGCCTGAAAGGGTGGGATCCAGCTGTAGTACAGCTGTAGTACACTGTAGACACAGACACAGTAAGTACAGCAGGCACAGCAATGCACCCTGTGAGCCACGCCTCCCCCTGGCCATCAGAACCATTTGAGGCACTGGAGCAGCTAATGGAAGTGTAGCCTGGTGCAGAGGGCAAAATGATGCCCCGGAAGTGATGTCACAACAGGAAGTGACATCACCGTCGTATTCTCATTTTCTTTTCTTTTTTGGGGGGGCATAACTTTTGATAGAATGAGGATAATACACTCCGATTTGTATTTTGGAATAACTGCATGAAACATAATGAGAACTGCTTCCTCTTGCTCTTTTCACTGTGCCCCATTTGGCCTCTTGGACATTTTTCAACATGTCCATACTGGTACACACCACAGAACAGCGAATAGAATTTACAGGCTGCACCTGCACTCCGCAAGAGAATGAGCCCTGTGTTCCCACTGCAGAACATTTTTTAATGTGACATAATGGCTTATGTCAGTCTTGGACAAAAATGTCTGGATTCCAGAATAGTCTGGGTTATGCATGTCTAGATAAGGGGTCATTACCTGTACCCATTTAGGGCCAATCCTATCCAGTGTCCCAGTACTGATGTAATTGTACAAGTGAGACACACACTGCATCCTGCAATGGGGACGGTCAGCAATAGAGGCCTGCTCAAGGTAAGGGACTGTTTGTCCCCTTCTAATAATAATAGTTTGTCCCATAATAATAATAATAATAATAATAATAATAATAATAATAATAATAATAATAATAATAATAATAATAGTAGTAGTAGTAGTAGTAGTAGTAGTAGTAGTAGTAGTAGTATTTATATACCGCCTTTCTTTGGCCACTGAAAGATTAGATTGCTCCACTGGCTTTAATTCAAGGTGGTTTACATAGGCAGGCTTTATTTCTCTAAACCCGCAAGGGTTTTTATAAATTACAAAGAAGTTCTGTCTTTCAAGAACTACAACAACATACAGATGGAACTTCCGTGGTCTAGTCTTTCTTTCTGGCCACACGATTGCCTTCAGCTCATATCAGTCGCAATTCTCAAGGTCTGCCGCTCATGGAGACTTCCGGTGTTCTCAAACTGGCGACCTTCAGATCTTATCTTCGGGCAAACGGAAGCTTTCACCCTCTCAACTAAACCTCCTGCCCCTGCATTACAGCTGCATCAGCGCTGGAAAGTTGGATCGGATTGGGCCCTTCGTTTGTAAGATGTCCTACAGCCTCTGCAAACAAGCTAGGGTCACAAAACAAAAAAGAGAATGTGCATTAAATTTTATCTTCCAAAAGCATATTTTTGTGTGCATGGATTTCCATAGCAGAGGCCTGGCTTCTAAAAGCCACAGGTCAGCCCAGGAACAGGATGCAAAACATCACATTCTCTCTCTTTCTGTGCTCCGTGGGCAGGAATCATTGATTCCCCATCCATAATTTACAACTGGCTGCAGTGATTCTACCAAATCTGGAGGCTTTGAAAAGTTAATGAGCACATTCGAAGCCCGCGACGTTGGGGATCTCCACACTTCTGAGAGGAGCTGTGGATTTCATTCCTCCTCCCTCCAATGGCCAGCCAACCGGTCTGTCTCTAAATGAGTCAATACACAGGAGAAGCCAAAAAAGAAAACAAGCACTGCTTGTACCTTATGCAACGCTCAAGTACAGTTTGAGACAGGCTTTCATTCATTATCGTGCAGTACGTGAGCACACAAGGACTGAACTCAGTTCAGAAGCAACAGTGAACTGCATCTGAAGAAGCCCATCGATGGAAGCATGTGGTTGATAACTCTAAGGTATCTCTCTCATTTTTTGCACCCAGGGGAAGACATCATGTGGGGCTTGATGAATCCATCCCTAGTTACAGTAGAGAGAGGGACCTAGTAGCACACAGCTAGGGTCTCTGATGGTGGTCAATATGATGGAGGTGGATTTCCCCCTCCTCCAAAAAATACCTGGAGCTGGTCATCAACACTTTGTCTGTTCTTCCACCTTCCTCATGGAGATCTCATTAAGATCCCAGTTGATGGCTCGCAAGAAGAAATAAGAGTCACAAGTAGAAACATTCAAGTCAAGGGTCAGAGCACAGTGGCTGAGCACATGTTTTCCATCTAGGATGTCTCAGATGAGCAGCCCAGTCCTATGTTGTGCCGGAGCAGGCAGGCCTGCGGGCCTATGCTATATCCAGCTCAACATGGGAGGCCTGAGGAGCCTCCCCGGAGCAAGGGCACATTTGCACCAGCTCATTGGATCTGCACGGTGTTCCTAGCAGACGCAGCTCATTGGCGGCTCTACAACCAAAAATCAGAGCCACACGCCTGCCAGCCTGCTCACCCCCACCCAGTTCTGCCCAATCCCCACCCAGTTCTGCCCACCCACCCAAGTTTAGCAGTTGCAAGGGCTGCACTCTACCCATGCTCCCAAGCCGGTGCTACAGCTAGCGTTGGCCTGGGAGCCGTAGTGCTGATGCACAACACAACAACGTTGCATTGACGCTACATCCCTACATAGGATTGCGCCTTTAGTCTTTGGCACTCCCAGGTATGGCTGGGTGCCAAGTCGCGCAACGAGGGAGAACGCAAAGACCAATATGATCCATAAGTTCTACTTTATTGTTGTACACAAGCCATATTTATACCTCAGGGTTACATCGCACATGTCATTCATCATTAACCCGGCAAGTTTCAATTAACACCTTGCAAACAAGCTTAACGAGCTTATCCGATCGGTAAAACCGGCAAACAAGCTTAAATGGTCTTGCTAACAAGCTTAAGGGTTTCGCTAACAAGCTTAAGGGTTTAAGGGTTTCATTAACTTTTTACAATCTTCTTTCCGTCTTAGCGCTTTCTCAATCTTCCGGCCGTATCAGCGCAGGCTGCTCCATTTCCGATCTCCTTGTTCCGTGCGTTGTCGTGTTGCGCAAGGGTCAGCCGTGTCGCGCAGGGGTTAGTTGATTGCAGCGGACTTCTACTTTGTTCTGGCCCATGTTTCCCCAATCCCATAGTCCTTAGCAAAAACCAACCTTTC
>JAJKFI010037459.1:0-40257 GCA_029204185.1 Lerista edwardsae
TTCTTCTTCTTCTTCTTCTTCTTCTTCTTCTTCTTCTTCTTCTTCTTGTTGAGTCACTAAGTCGTGTCCGACTCTTCGCGACCCCACGGACCACAGCACACCAGGCCTCCCTGTCCTCGACTAGCTTCCGGAGTTCGCCCAATTTCATGTTTATCGCTTCGGTGACACTGTCTAACCATCTCATCCTCTGCCGCCCCCTTCTCCTTTTGCCTTCCATCTTTCCCAGCATGAGGGTCTTTTCTAAAGAGTCCTCTCTTCTCATGAGGTGGCCAAACAACTGTGGCAGGTTCTTGAAGAGATGGGAGTACCAGACCACCTGATCTGTCTTCTGAGAAACCTGTATGTAGGTCAGGAAGCAACAGTTAGAACTGGACATGGAACAACTGACTGGTTTAAAATTGGGAAAGGAGTACGACAAGGCTGTATACTGTCACCCTGCTTATTTATATGCAGAGTACATCATGAGAAAGGCATGTCTACTCAGAAGTAAATGCCAGTGCGTTCAATAAGGCTTACTCCCAGGAAAATATGATGAGGATTGCAGCCTCAGTTGCACTGAAGATTTAGCCGAGAGGGTTAATGCCTCCGTTTGCCCAAAGATAACACCTGAAGATCTCAAGGTCGTGAGCTCGGGACTGCCGGAAGTCTCTGCGAGCAGCAGACCTTGGAAACTGCGGCTGATTAAAAGCTGAGTTTCAGCTGCCTCGTGGGAGGAGGAGTGTGCTGAAATCAGCTGCATCTCTGGTGGCAGCAGGGAAGCCTCATCAGCCAGCAGACGACAGACGGGTGGCTAAAGAAAGAAGGCTAAATCCAGAAAGAAAGATCTGTAGGAGTGTTGTTCTTGGAAGATAGAACATTCTGTAAATTGTAAAAACCTTCGGGTTTGTGAGAAAGTCTGCCTATGTAAACCGCCTTGAGTTCAATCATTAGAGAAATCTAGTGATATTAAGAAAGGCGGTATATAAATAAATGTATTATTATTATTATTATTATTATTATTATTATTATTATTTTTGGATTCCCCTTATGAGGAATACAGAACAGAATCTTACAGAACAGAATGCATATGTTGCAAAATCCAATGCATCCATGTTCAATTCTCAATTATTATTATTAGCGCCTCGCAATCAATCTGGTGTTTACAAATTAACGCGCACTGCTGTGGCAACAGAGCTCAGAGCCTTCCGATCGCGAAGCTCAAACACAGAAATGTCTGCTTGCAAACACAGTTGCCTGTGCGTGTAGCTCACAGGGAATGCCCACTTTTTAAGGAAGCGGTCCTGGAGGACTGGTTAGAAAATGCTTCCGGGTGATACTTCCAGTTCTTTTTGTTTGCAAGTGGAGACACTCGTGCAGTTACACAAGGAGTCACCCAACTCCCTGCTTTCTTTGCTTACCCATCTGTTTATTTAAAATATCTTTATCTTGCTTTTGTCCTCGTTGCCAAGGCATTCAAGGCAACTAACAGCAGCTTAATAAAACCATGAATGCCCCAATCCTTTCCCTGACCACTTGCACTGATGCAGCTATGTCAGGGAAGTATGCAGTGATGTCATGCAGGGGGTACGTGGGGGTACGCAAGTACCGGTTTCTAGGATTACAGCTGGCCCCGCCCATTCGCCCACCCACTCATCGACTCCGCCCTCTGCAACGTTTGAATTTCCTGCATGTTTGAGTTGCCTGCATGTTCTCAGAGCCAGGCAGGCAGGCAGGCAGCGAGCGGAGCCTTTCCTTTCCTTGCCACTGAAAAATGAGTTGCTCTGGGGTTTTAACCTGATGCCAGGCCTCCTTAACATGTTCTGGGGGTGCTGTGGAATACTGTTGCAACTGTTGGGTCAGTTTAAAATCATCTGAGGCCTCAAAAAGGGCTTTTTTCATGTCACTTCCTGCCACAACATCACTTCTGGCTTATGACGTCACTTCCGGTGGGCGGGTCCCGACACGTGCCAATCAAAAGTGAGTACCTGTTATTAAATCATTTAGATGACACCACTGGAAGTATGCACTGTATCCGATGGTGAAGGGGTGATCAGGGGGCTATTTTCCACTTACCTCCAGGTAAGCACCCTGTTGCCCTAGAGGTCTGTGCTCTTTAGCTGGTGCACGTCCAAATAAATCCCAGGGGGTGGGCAAGGCCAAGCAGGAGACATCAGGTACTGGCAGCACCATTGCTGCTGATTACCCACCCAGCACACCTCCAATGGTCCCTGCCCCAACCCTCCCCCTCTCTTCCCCATGACTTCCCCTCTCTGCTCACTGCCCGCCCACCCCCCATGCCAAACCTCCCAGCTAGACAAGCCACTGCGGTGCAGCAGGCATAGCTGTTCCTTTGTTTCATCAGCTCATTGGTTTTGTGACATGGCAAACACAAGTTCCAGCGGTGCAGTTGGAGGGTCGGACTGGGCAGTAAATACAGTAAAATCACAACTCTAATAGCAACAGCAACGACAATAAAAATATTACAAGCAGAACAGCAGCAGGAGAGGAAAAATCAATAGAGCAGCAATGGAGAACTCAAGTGAAGAGGCAAGGCAAAACAGGAAGGTTTTTCAGTCTCAGCTGGGAGGCTAATAAGGAAGGTGCCGTGCTTAATTCAAGTGGAAGGGAGTTCCAAAGCTATAGCTCGCTGTTACCCCTTATTGCTACAGTCAGAGACAGCACACTTAGAAGGCTCGTCTAGATGCCCTGCAGAGATGACACAATCAGCCTAAACCCCAGGAGGAAGTGATCTGTCCTGGTCAAAAAAGTGATCTAATTCATGGCCTTTCCCAGATCAGCATCCACCTACCCAGCAGTAAACATTTGGTCCAACATGAGGCCAGCTGAAGTGGACCCGTCTCTGCTCCACTGCTCCTCTTTCTCACTAGAGAGAGACTGAACATTAACAGGAAGGAGAACAGCTTCCACTTCCTGTTAATGTTCAGCTGGTCTCCCCCTTGTAGCATGCAGGCTATCTCCCTGCAGTTGCACTCTTCAGTGAAGCAAGAGGGTTCTTTTGTTATAACATGAAACACTCTGCTTCCAGCATCACAAAACAAAAACAAAGGTATGGTAATGGCATGGTAATGGGTGGGCCCAGTGGTGGTATCTAAAGCGGGAGGAACTGGTATGCTGGGCGGGACTTACATGTGATTGGCTGCCCATCTGTTCGGTTCTGCCGCCTGCCTGCCCGCCCGCCGCATGGGCTGCCCTGGCCTTGGAGGGGGCGCCTGCTCGCCGGGGGGGACGGGTGGGGGCGCACCGGGTGCCTGGGCGAGCAGCGGTGGGGCGTGCCAACTGGGGCAGCCTGTGCGGCGGGCCGGTGGGCGGGCAGGCGGGCAGGCAGCGGAACAGAACGGACGGGCTGCCAATCAACCGTACGTCCTGCCCAGCATTCCGGTTCCTCCCGCTTTAGATACCACCACTGGGTGGGCCCCACAGGGAGCTCCCCAGATCCATGGATCCATGTGTAGCTAGAGGGTGCAATCCTAACCTGGAATTAGGCCGGCACAGTTAGGCCAGCAAAGTTTGGCTGGCACAAGGGCTACAGTAAAGCATGTTTGGACCACTCTCAGAGTCAGAGAGGCAAGCACACAAACATGTGCCATCCTAACTCCAGTTTAGGATTGCGCCCTGCATCCTTGGATACCAGATCAATTGATTTTTTTGGGGGGGGGGGACCTATATACATATACTGGGACACAAATGTCCTGGACGGAAAAAAGGACACAAATATCTAATGCCAGGATGCATTTCACAGGGACACAATTATCTGGGCTGCAATGGTCTTGTCACTATGTGCATCATATCCGTGGGCAAGAATAAAATAGGTAGTAACTGCACATATATCAGGGTAGGAGGTGTGGACGGATGGTTGAGCTGCTGGTATTGCCTGAAGTGAAGCAGGAGAATCTGTTTTTGGATGGGAGACAGAATGCCAGGCTGGGACAAGCTGCAGTACCTGTTGTGGCAGAATGGAGTCACTGTGGAGCTGATGAGCCAGTGCGGGAATGTGGTGAGAAGGCCAGCCGGCGAAAGAACGGAGTCCAACCTTGAGGACCTGCCCAGGCTGGACTTACGATCACCTGCTAAAGCTCATGTCACACAGCCAGAGGAGAGAACCACACTGTGAAGGCTACAGCTGGGACTGAGGAGTCGGTGAATTGCAGAATACTGTCTATTGGTAAAAACCCCATTGAAAAATGGTGGTTTAGACTAGCCTGCCCATGTAAGCCACCAAAATAAAAAAAATAAAACAAACATCTGGCCCATGAATCTTCTGTACTCTTTGACTTGCAGGTGAGTGTTCTGTTATCTTTTGGTTAGAAACTAAGGAGGTCCTGGCAATGAATAATTTGCCCTAAAAAGGGAATACAAAACAGCAATATATATGCAGCTGTAGCTACCTACTAGTCAAGTGAAACAAATAGGAAATGTTTTAATTGAAGCCTGTGAAATGTTTGTCATTCAGCACCTCATTCCCATCACTCACCCAGCTGCACAAGGTTGTTCCATGGAGCCACACTATATCCCGGTGAGATTCAAAACGTCGACGTCCTGCTCCCGTTTCAGAAATGAAAGTGCGACTTGAATACAACTCGGCTGCCCTGTTTCTCCTTGTCTTTTCACATGTTGTTCGGCATCATTTTGGCTCCCCTAAGTCAAAAAGACATGAAGTCACTATCTGCATGTTGAATCTGTGCTGATGCATATATTTAAGGGATTGTGGGGCGGCTTCAGTACTTAAACTCCACAAACTTACCTTTTCACGGTAAATAATTCATATTCAGGGTTACGAGGGAGGCTGCACACATGAAACGAGATAATTTGCCACTGCATAAACCAAAGTAAGGTTTCAACTTTTTTTTTTTTTAAGACTCCATCGAGATGTGTTTTTTTTATTGGAAGAATAATTAAAAGATTAAAAACCCATTGAGATGTTAATTCAGTCCTGGGCAGCAGATTTTATTACATAAAAGTATCTTTCCCAAAACATCTCCTCTGCTTTGCTCTCACTGGAATGGCTCTGAAGGCAAGGGGTAGGGGCTGCACACACACACACACACACACACACACACACACACACACACCCAAGAGGCTGGTGCTGCAGAAGGTAAATTAAAAACTCTCCAGTCAGACCCAGCAGCAGTGCAACCCAGATGTGTGGACTGCTGGTTGAGCTGCTGGTCCTGCCTGAAGCTAGGCAGGAGAATCTGTGGTCTATTTTTGGATGGGAGACAGAACGCCAGGATGGGACAAACTGCAGTACCTCTTGTGGCAGAACGGAGTCACTGTGGACTTACGATCGCCTGCTGAAGCTTGATGTCACACGGCCAGAGGAGAGAACCACACTGTGAAGGCTAAAGCTGGGACTGAGGATTTGGTGAATCGCAGAATACTGTATATTTGTAAAAAAAAAAAAAAAAAAAACCATTGAAAAATGGTGGTTTAGTCTAGCCTGCCCATGTAAGCCGCCTTGGGCATTTGCTTCGGCATGGGAATAAATTCTTCTAAATAAATAAATAAATAAATAAATAAAACCCTGGGGATCACATTGCTGCCTTTGTCCCTCCACCACAGCAAACTATCCTGGTTCCCAAACTCATGTGGATGCAAACTGCACAAGTCCACTTTCTGCCCACTAAAACAAGCAGAAAGCAGGTCGAAAACTCTTTGCCAGGCTCTAGGTGCAGACATGGAAGTGCAGGACCTCTTGTCTGACTTACAGCAGTGGTTCCCAAACTGTGGGTTGGGACCCACCCATCAAATTGAAATTTGAGCCAATTTCAGGTGGATCACGAAGCATTTAGAACAACCATACTGAAAAGATAAGAATATGGGATGCTCGAAAGAGGGAGGGCAGTGTGCGTGTTTTGTGTCAAGGGTGTAAAAAGTCTTCTTTTTTCTTTCTGATTCACTTTGTTATTGGAAAAGGACTGAGAAATAACCCAACTTAGTTATTTGGCAGTAGTGTCATTCAGTAATGATCAGACGGAACGCGAGGCGGGACTTACCCCTTGATTGACAGGGAGCCCGTGACGCGTCGCCGCCTGCCTTTCCGCCGCGGGGGCTTCTTCCGGGTGGCGCGCCCCTCTGCGGCCCTCCTCAGCACCCAGCGCGCCCCCCAGGCAAGCGGGCACCCCCTCCGAAGCCAGGGGTGCCCGCACGGCGCTCGGCAAGGTCGCGACGCGTCATCAACGAGCAGCCAATCAGGCGGTAAGTCCCGCCTCGTGTTCTGTCTGATCATTACTGAATGACACTACTGTTATTTGGGTTATTCTGTATTCTATACTGGGTTATGCTGTATGCTTTGGAAAGCAGCAGGCTCTGATGTCACAATGATCGCACTTCCAGCCATGACATCACTTCTGGCGGGTCCTGGAAGAGATGGGCATTCTAAAAAGTGAGTCCTGGTGCTAAAAAGTTTGAGAACCACTGATTTTCAGGGACCATGTGAATGAAGAAGCTCCTTCATTTGCATGGTCCCTTTAAATCAAACCAGAAGTTTCCTGCCCTTCTGCAGTTGAAGACACCATGTAAACAGCTGCTTTTTCACTTGCGTTTTTTTTTTAACTGTGCAAAGGCAGTAGATTGGAGGCAGCATCCAAGTTCCACTGCTGCCGTTTAGGAGCAGCAAAAAGAAACGGAGGGGCGGCCAGGCAAAGAGATGGGCCTGCTCCTGTGTAAGATGTGATGCTATTCCTGAATCCGTGTCGCCAGATCATTTTGGCCGCCGCATTCTTCGGTGATTCGGCAAAACAAAGGGAAATGCACCAGTTAATTCTGAAGTTGCCTTTGTCATATGCTTAATCCTGAAAAGTAGTGGCCTTTCAAAGTTATATTTAGAATGCCAGTTACCATGGTGAAAAGCAAATTCTCTGGCTGCTCTTTCACCAATTGCTTAGATGGCTAATACTGTGTGCTTCACACATCCACCCCAATTATGCCTTTTAATAACTTTATCATACTCATTTTATGGTTGGGATTTGAAAGTCATTTTGCAAATAATGTTATTGGTTCTACTATATTAATGTATAGTTGATCTCTATTTAGGAAAAAATAAAGAAAGCCAGGTTTGAACTTGTGTTGGCTGCTTCATGTCTAATATTGCCACCCTTGTTCTGAAGATGTACATCCAGCATTAGCACAGAGTTTTAAAACTATTACATAAACAGAGCTTTGTGCATTTAACATAATTCCTAAACTCCTTCCAGCCCAAGCTTATGCATATTTCAATGGAAGCTGCTTCATAAGGAAGGACACGTACATTGGATTTCAGTCTTTGTATGGTTTTCTTTAAGTTTATCTCCAAACATGATCATAATCTTAGGGACAAATTAGACACGTGCATAATCATGGAACGTAGCCAGCTTTTGGGGGGTAGGGGAGGGGCCAATCACTGATGCCAACCCAGGGTCACCAGATATAATGGAAGACAGAATGCCTATAGAAGTAGTTCTCAAACTGTTTGCATGTTGGGACCCACCAGAAGTGATGTCATGGCCGGAAGTGACATCATCAAGCAGGAAGTGGCGTCATAATAAAATGACCCTCCTGGAATGCAAACTGGCACTCTTGGACTGCAGCAATTGCAGAAAGAAAGCAAGATTAGAGCAAAATATTATGTAAATAGCACTGCACTGAAAACAAAATTAAAAAAAACCCTCACTTGAAAATTCAAGGGATAATATTCACAAAAGAAATATAGCAAGAGTAAGGTCTGCAGCTTCCAAGATGGCTGCTCCCAGCTTTCTGCGACCCACCTGACCCACAGCTCCTGACCCACAGTTTGAGAAACAGTGGCCTATACCTTTAATCATTGTACAGTAGATGGAATTTTAGAAAGTGCAGCTCATAAAACTTCACCTCCCAAAATTCCCTCTTCCGTAGAATGGTTAAAGGTACAGGCACTCTGTCCTCCATCGTATCTAGTTACTCTGCCCCAGCTGGGATGCATATAGTAATACCAGCTAGTTTTCAAACAGTGCTATGAGCTCATGCAACTGCATCTTTAGAATACCCTAACCCTCGTTGGTCTTTGTGGGGCCAATGTGTCACCATGTGCGGTGCACCCACAACAGTCCTTGCACCCAATTTTAAGCATCTATTTGCCCGCAAAACAGCTCTTATGAAGAGGCTGCAAACATCTTGTTGTTTGTAGGTGCCAAAAGAACAAAGCGCTAGAATTCGATAAAAATTAATCATAATTTGGCACATGTGACACAGCTTCACCAGCCAGTTAGGTACCTAATGGCATGAAAAAATGTAATTGCACACTTAAATATATGTTAATTCCCCAGCTCACTACCTTGGTTGAGTACCCTTCTGTACAAGTGCAATTATTTTGATATTGCTCAGTGATGCTTGTTAAGTCGAAAAGTGAGCCGGCACCTTTGCACCACCCCTTAGCCATACAAATGCTGCCATTGTCTCTTTTGTATGCCTGCTCTCTGTTTTACAAACATCCATTCAATGCCTGTTTAATGCTTGTTGTCCTGGGATATATGCAGAGATTTCTTTGACCAGCTCCTTAGGGTCTGTTTCAAGCAATACAATGTCTTCCACGGGTGGTATGCAATCAAATGCTTCGGAGTACAATGTGTGCATTCTTCTCATCGATAATTATTTGAATTCATTCCTCCTATTTATCTTAACTGAACTCATCAACTGGTCAAAGTTTAATTTGTAGGTATAGGCATACTATCCTAGAACTATTTGATTGTCTTTCAGTTCCTCTGTTGTTGTTGTTTTGATGGGGGGTGAGGGGGGTGCAGTTGCATCTTTGGAACAGATAACTCATGAAGCTGCCCTGTGCCAGGTCAGGCCCAGCTCCATGTAGCCCTCGGAAGGGCAATGGCTCTTTGGGGTCTTCAGTGCAGGTCTTCCGAAGCTCCGGCCAAGATGCCTTTAAAAGGGGGCTGGGCAGATTTCCAGAGGAAAAGTCCATTGCAGGCTACAGGCTGTCATGGGTGGTGCAACCTCCTTATGTTAGAAGCAGGCTAACTCAGAATGCCAGATACAAGGGAGTGGCAACAGGATGCAGGCATCTTGTTGTCTCGTGTGCTCCCTGAGGCATCTGGTGGGCCACTGTGAGTTACAGGAAGCTGGACTAGATGGTCCCTCGGCCTGATCTGACAGGGCTCTTCTTATGTTCTTAAGGCCAAGATTGGGTTGCAAGTTATTATAGCTCCCTCACCACAGACAGGATAGCAAATTCTGTTTTATTTACCTCATATTTACCTCAGAAATTTACCTCAGAATGCCAGATACACGGGAGTGGCAACAAGATGCAAGTATCTTGTTGTCTTGTGTGCTCCCTGAGGCATCTGGTGGGCCACTGTGTGATACAGGAAGCTGGACTAGATGGGCCCTTGGCCTGATCCAGCAGGACTCTTCTTATGTTCTTAAGACCTAGATTGGGTTGCAAGTTATTATAACTCCCTCACCACAGACAGGATAGCAAATTCTGTTTTATTTACCTCATATATACTTCAGAACTTTACCTCAGAACTTTACCTCATAATGCCAGGTGCAAGGGCGTGGCAACAGGATGCAGGCGTCTTGTTAATTTGTGTGCTCCCTGAGGCATCTGGTGGGCCACTGTGAGATACAGGAAGCTGGACTAGCTTGGCCTGATCCAACAGGGCTTGAGACTTTTTTTCTTAAATGGAAATGCCAGCAATTGAGCCGCAGATCTTTTGCACGCAAGTCCTGTGTTCATCCCCCGTCTTGCATCCATTATCTGCCCAGCCCAAGGCTCCCTGGTATCTGAGGTGGCATGTCAAATGCTGCCCTCCCTATCCTGGTGATGTGTCAACCTTTGCTCCTTCCACTTTGAGGACTGAAAGAGGAATAGGAGGAGCTGGAGGTGGGAATCCAGGGCCAGGTGAAATGATGACGCCTCACCTGCATCATTGCTTCACCTCCATGCTTACACAGACACCCCCTCCTTCATGCATGCATGGCCTTGGCCACCAAAATGGCCCCATTGGGAGCCGTACAGGAACCAGGGCAGGTGGGGGGTCACATTTTGCAGCACTTCTACAAGTCAGAAGGTAGGAGTGGTCACCCCCCCCCAGTGGAGACAGCGGAAAACCAACACTCCACTGCAAGGGGGGCAATGGACCCTTCTGAGCATGTCTCGCTATGCTACCACATCACAGTTAATTTAAAAGGTTTTTTTATTTACCTCCATTTTGCCTTCTGCTAAGAACATAAAGAGATGCTCTTTTCCCAGAACCAGGGGACAACCACTGAAATTGAGAGTTGGGAGAGTTAAAACAGACAAAAGGAAATACTTTTTAACCTATGGAACTCCTTGCCACAGTAGGTGGCAATGGCATCTGGCTTAGATGCCTTTAAAAAGGGATTGGACAGATTTCTGGAGGAAAAGTCCTTCGTGGGCTATAGGCAGTGATGTCATTCAGGGAGAACGGACCAGAACGGGTGTTCCGGATCCTAACGGGCTCCGTGGCTGGTTCCGGGTTCCCAACAAGTGCCAATCAAAAGTGAGTTCCTGTTCCTAAATCATTTGAATGACACCACTGGCTATAGGCCATGACGGGTGGTGCAACCTCCTTAGATTGATAGGAGGCTACTCCAGAATGCCAGGTGCAAGGGAGTGGAACAGAATGCAAGCATCTTGTTGTCTCGTGTGCTCCCTGGGGCATCTGGTGGGCCACTGTGAGATACAGGAAGCTGGACAAGATGGGCTCTTGGCCTGATCCAGCAGGGCTCTTCTTATGTTCTTATGTCTTGGCTGTCATCCGTCACCCACACAGCATGCAATGCTATCCTCTTTGGCATGGCTGAGTACTACAGACTGGTGGGGGCTTAGGGTTAAGCTATAAATCTGCTAGTGCCTTTACTAGCCTAGTGCCTCAAAGGGGATTATTGATTATTACACTCATGATTGGATACACTGCTCTTCGATATTCAGTCTGTAAGAAGGAGATACCATGTCATTTCTCGCTAACTGCTGAACGAATTCCCCTGACGAAGGCAGCCGAAAACGTAGGAGGGCTTTCCTTATTATGCTATCGGCTTGTGTACAGAAACAAAAGTGCTTGTATGTGCTCAGAAGAGGCGCATGCTCTTTTATTCTTTCTCTTGTATCCCTTCCACACAGAGATTGAAGGAGCTGAAACAGAGGGAGTTTGCACGGAATGTGGCTTCAAAGTCCTGGAAAGATGAGAAGAAACAGGAAAAAGCACTCAAGCGGCTCCATCAGCTGGCCGAGCTCCGGAAGCAGTCTGAATGGTAAACCCGCTTGGCGCTCGGATTACTTGTCAACCTCCTTTTTTTTCCAGCAGTCCCAGAAGAAACCTAACTTTATTCCTGCTTTATGTAATGCACAGATAAGAGACATACTCTGCAAACCATTTTTTTTCCCCTTTATCCTTGTTGCCAAACATTTTTGCTCTACAAGCCATAAAATGGGAAGCCCTACATTAATTCTCAGAGGTTTGAAGGCGGGTGGTTTTTATACTTTTTCTAACCTGATCTGAATGGGATGGTTTTAATAGTGCTGTTCTCAGTTTTCAGGGCCCACAATTTTCAGCTCAAAAGAGGAGGCAGAAAAGTTCATCAATCTCTCCCCAATACTTTTTCAATTCACTCTTAGCCTGTTCTCTTCCATAGTTTTTGGGAAGTTATAGATGTTGAGGAGCATCTCCCATACGAAACCATTTCAGGATGCGCAGAACCAGCAGTAGCATGCACCATGCATGAACTCTCTATACATCGGAAAGGGCTGCCATGCACACATTTCAGTTGAAGGCTGATTATCCTACTTAACTCAAAATAATATCTTCTTTCTGGTGCTTCATTAAACCTGCTGGTGGGAAACGTTCTAGCACCAATGCCGCTGTTTTCTGTCAATACCTATCCATGAAATATACTAATCATTTGAAATACTCAGGGTGCAGTTCTAACCAACTTTCCAACACTGGCAATGGGGCATGTGCTACATCCTGCCGTTGGGAGGTGGGTGGGCAGTGATGTCATGCAGGGGGTACGCGGGGGTACGCGAGTACCGGTTTCTAGGATTACAGCTGGCCCCGCCCATTCGCCCGCCCACTTGTCGACTCCGCCCTCTGCAACGTTTGAATTTCCTGCATGTTTGAGTTGCCTGCATGTTCTCAGAGCCAGGCAGGCAGGCAGGCAGTGAGCGGAGCCTTTCCTTTCCTTGCCACTGAAAAATGAGTTGCTCTGGGGTTTTAACATGATGCCAGGCCTCCTTAACATGTTCTGGGGGTGCTGTGGAATAGTGTTGCAACTGTTGGGTCAGTTTAAAATTGTCTGAGGCCTCAAAAAGGGCTTTTTTCATGTCACTTCCTGCCACAACATCACTTCTGGCTTATGACGTCACTTCCGGTGGGCAGGTCCCGACACGTGCCAATCAAAAGTGAGTACCTGTTCTTAAATCATTTAGATGACACCACTGTGGGTGGGACAATCACGGAGCCGTCCTCAAGGTAAGGGAATGTTTGCCCCCTCGGAGCTGCATTGCCCTTATCCCACCACTGGAAAGTTGATTAGGATTGTGCCCTTAATTCACTTTTCAGCACAGCGATCTCACCATCTTATTTCTTTCTAGTGTCGCAGGATGCAGACCTGTGTTCAAAACGCCTCAAGGAGTTGTAGAGAAACAGCAGCAGACGGAAGAAAAACTGCTCTTTGCTCAAGAAATCAAAACCAGGAGCACAGCTGAAGGACAAATCCTGACCAGCAGCACTTCTGAGAAACAGCAGGAGCTTCTGTTAAGCAAGAGCCAGTCTTGCACAGACAGGCGCCACTTGCTCAGAAATCATCTCTCTCCAGCGTTCTCTTGTGCCACCAATGCCTGCAGCCGGACCGGGGTGTCTTTCTCCTTCTCCAAAAAAGTCCACTTGAAACTAGAGTCATCTGCATCTGTTTTCAGTGAAAACATGGAAGAAGCCTATGAGTGCACTGGATCACCCAGGCAGACATTGAAACAGACTTCTGAGGAATGGCACGCTTGCATGCACATGAGCAGCGGGAGGAAAGCAAATGTGCAAAACCAGTTCCATGCACTTCACGGCCACCCAGACAGCACCGCATCGTGCCATCTGGCTGCGAGAAATAAAACGCTCCGAGGAAATGATCAGAACGTCAACAGTGAGCAAGTGGAAACTCACCTTGTATTCCATAGAGACAGGCTGCATCCTGCATCAGGGTTCGAACATGTTGGTTCTCCCATACGCAATGCGCAAGGAAGAGAATTGAAAGAGACTTGGAAATCCTTGGAAACTGTTTCTCCACCTCAGTACCAAACTGGCAATGTGTGTGTGCCGCAAAACATTTGCAAGCACAGTGATGTCCTGTTAGCAGACCCCGTCCCGGAGTTTTCAGCCCGACTGCCGTCTCAGCAGGGTCATTCATGTGAGGGAAGCTACAATCCTTGTGTGTTCCAAACAAATGGAGCATTGGACAGTTCAAAAACTGTATGTGCAAACACTGAAACGTCAAGGGGGGATGCCCTGGTTCATGAAATTAAGCCCAAAGCACTGCCTTTCCTTCACGTCTTGAGTAAAGATGGCAGCACTGCCTTACGGTGGCCCACTGAACTTCTTTTGTTTACAAAAACAGAGCCTTCTATTTCCTACGGTTGCAATCCCTTATATTTTGATTTTCGACTCTCCTTATCCCCTAGAGATACTGAGCAGAACGAAGTCGACACAGGAAGCTGTAAAGACCACTCCAAAACTATGGACGTTGATGGGAGTGACGCCTCAGGTCTCACCGAGAACAAGCAACTGTCCAGTGAGCGAGATAATCCGCCGTTGAAGCCAAAGAAGAAGAAGACCAGAGCTCCGAGCCTCAAGAAGGTCCAGCCAACATTGGATTCAGACCCAGAGAACGACACGAGTCAAAGTGCTCCAAAGTACTTTTCGGAGGAAGTGAATGAAAGTATGCCTCAAGTGCCTGCCCACCTTGGTTGCTCGCAAAGGCGTTACACGAGAGCAACAAGTCCCTATAAAGTGCACGCAAGATCTTTCGCACAGCACTTGCACAACTGTGAAAAGACTCTCCAGGAGGAAATGACGGAAAATATTTGCATCTATCCCTTGGTGTCTCGGACAAAAAAGCCAACGTGTGCTGAATGTGATTTCCTGTATTCCGAAAGAAAAAACAGCAGCCTGGATTTGGTCACCTGTGCCAGTGACCTAAGGAACAGGGGAAAAGAGTCCATTCTTGGTTACGCCCTGGGTTCTCCTGACAAGGGCTTGGAGAATGACGGGAATGGAAGTTTTGCAGGATGCTGGAAATTCTCTTCCTCGCAAAACTCCTCTTCTGACAGACAGTCTAATTATTCTGACACTTCCATGAGCAGCGCAACTAGTTACAGTAGTTGCGGCTCTAGTCACAGATCAAGTGATCACAGTGGAAGTCATTTGCCTTTTTGTTGCAAACGAAAACAAAAGCCAGTTGAAAGGCAGAAATGTAAACACAAAAAGCACAATTGCATTTTCTCATCTGATGATGCCGACGAGGACTGCCTTTTCCACAATAAAAGTCAAAGATCTAGTAACTGTACACAGAGGCATACAGTCAAATATCAAAGGCACTCGAGATATAGACATTTACTACAAAGAGACATATCAAAGCCAAACAGGAATAGACGCTCGCTCTATAAACACAGCAGGAGCAGGAGCTGCAGCACCTCCAAAGGTTCTTCCATCCGAGATTCAGGAAGCAGCGAAAGATCCTGGTCGAGTTGCACCAGATCGAGAGGCAGCCGTTCAGGGTCCCTTGCAAAAGAATCCATGTTTGATTGGAACAAACACAAAGAAGAGGTGAAAAGCAATTTTGGCACTACGCTAGGAAAACCAGACCTCGCACTCTCAGGCTGCCGGAATACAAATTGCCCATCAAAACATGGCCGGACCTGCTCCCTCGGCTACCTAGGAAGAGAGGCGGTGGAGCAGCAGAAGTCCTTGACAGCCAAGCTTCTTTTGGAGAAGGTGAAATCCAAGAAAAACCAGGAATACCTGCAGAGCAGGGGGAGTTTTTCCAACCTTTGTAGGGCCGATATCCCCTCTAGTCAACCTGGTATTAAATGCGCACCTTCAGTGGGAAATGCAGTGTTACCTCTGCCTGAGAAAGCACCGCACACTCATACCAGCGGTGCGTGGAACGGTGACGCCAGCACAGTGGAAAACAGTCTAGATTGTGGCCAAGTCGAAGCGTCAGTGAGAAATCACGTCGCGCTTGCAGCGAGCACCAACTATGGCGATGGCCTGCTCCAAGACTTGATTCAGCGAGGAACTGGGTGCCAGTCCCCCAATGTGAAAAAGGACACCGCCACAAAGGAGCAGTCCGGTCTTTACACTGCTGATGTGCAACCCTTTGTCCCCAGCTGTGCCCCCGTAGTACCAAATGATTTGCCTGGTGCTTTTCCTCCTCACGGATATTCCGCCGTTCCAAACCCAACGGAGACCAAAGAAGAACCCAACGCAAGTGGGAATCAAGTGAATCGAGTGGACGGGACTCTCAACGCTTGTTCTGACAGCACTATGCATAAGTACGATGACGCGGAGAACAAGACGGAGCCGTACGAGAAGTGCGCCCCTTCCCCTCTGACTCAACCGCCTATAACCTTTTCCCCCGATGAGATAGACAAATATCGGTTTCTTCAGCTGCAGGCCCAACAGCATATGCAGAAGCAACTTGTGGCCAAGCATTTCAAGGTCTTGCCGGCCACAGGACCGGCTGCCTTCTCTGCGTCCCCAGCTGTCCACCCTGTTCCTCTGCAGCAACATACCTCTGTGGCCACGCTCCACCATACGCTGTGGCAGAGCTTCGCCCTCTCCGCCGCAGTGCACCCGCACAGCAGCTCCCTGTCCCTGACCCACATACACCCATTCGCACAATCGCGCTTTGCTCCAATAGCCCTGTCCCCCTTGACTCCTGCCTTCATGCCAGCGCACTCCGCCCTCCTAACGGGACACCCGCTCCACTGGGTCCCGGCGACCCCCATTCACCCTGCCCACCTCACCATCCCGCCGCTGCCGCATGCGGCCTTTATCCCGACCTTGTTCACTCCACAGCTGAATGCTGCTGCCGCCGCCGCGTCTGCAATCCATCTCAATCCTTTAATTCACCCGCTGTTCCAGGGTCAAGAACTTCAGCATCATTCTTGACCTTGTCAGAGGCACCAGATATATAATGTGGGGAGGGGGAAAGAAAAAAACAGGTGTACTTTTTGATCATTTCAAATTCAAGTCATCCCATGCTTCAAAAGAAATGTAGAGGGGGAAATTGCATTTAGAGCACAATCCTAGCCTGGAGTTAGGCCGGCACAGTTAAGCCAGCAAAGTTTGGCCTCCACAAGGGCCATCGTAAAGCACGTTTGGACCACTCTCGGAGTCAGGGAGGGTGGTGCACATCTGTGTGCATGCCTCCCTGACTCCGAGAGTGGTCCAAACATACTTTACGGTGTTCCTGGTGCCGGCCAAATTTTGCTGGCCTGACTGTGCTGGCCTAACTCCAAGTTAGGATTGCGCCCTTAGTCGTTTGACTGCATATTTTACAGGATGTTATAGCTTATATACCTAGAGCACCTCACAAATGCTGAGAGGGATCAATGTTCGCTGCCACAGCATATGAATGTTCATTTGATTACCACTTTACTAGCGGAAAAATGACAAAGCCATGCCCAAGCCTCACAGCTTCATTTAAGGTTCAGGCTAGACCCCTTTCTGGGAAGTGTGTCCATATCAATATACATTTGCAGTCTCCATTTGCAGTGAACATCAGTGTAGCATTTTAATGAAATCTTCAGCATCTAGTGTGGGGTGTATATCAGCAAAAGCATCAGATCTGCCCTTGTCAGGGTGCATGGTGCTTCAGGAAGTATTAGAAGAATGGTCCCTGCCCCAAGAGGTTTACAATCTAAAATGTGATCCAAAAGAATGGCGGCAAGACTGCAAAGCCCACAGACCTTTATCCAGCCTCCTTTCTCCCCCCCCAATTGCTGCCAGGCCCCCAACCCACATGTGCTGATGGGTGGAATCCTGGCAAGAGAAGCTCTGCCCCATTTTCACAAGGGGGGGCTACATTCCTCCACCATACAGCTTTGCTGAATCCATTAAACCCCCATGAGACACATAACTACATGTGAATGTCGGTAAAGAGATCAACTTTTTTTTCAGTAGGCAGGCAAGGTTTTTGTACTTATCTGCAAGGGTGCACAACTTTATTTCCTAGCATAACATTGTTTCTGTATTATTAGCATCAGAGGGACCACATCTGATTTTTGCATCAAAGCAAAATGCTCTTTCAGATGCATGAGAAAGAAATGTCAAGAGGATTGGGAAGCTCACACTTTGTGAAAATTATACCACATATACTTGACAAGACAGAGAGTGGGAGAGGATAAAATTTCAGAAAAACATAGCAAATATAGACCCTTACTATTTTTGCGTATTCTTTGGATTTTAGTTTGGGACCCTCAGTGAACTTCCTCAAAAGGGAATAAAGTCAGTCAAAATCAGTCAAAACTTACTTCCAACTACCATTATTTAATCCTGTGTGCCAATCCTATACGTGCCAATCCCCGTCTGATACTGTATGATACTCACCCCAATAAGTGAATGGGAGTGTGGATTCACTTCAACACTTACCAATCACAAGATTCTGTTTTTTCATGTCACCCTATAGTGAGATCCAGACAGAACTGCATCTAGTTGTAGCCCCACCATCTACTTATTACTGAAAGCTAGTAAATGATCTTCCCTCCCTCCCCTTTTGCAACTCAGAACGCAATCCTAAACTGGAGTTCGACCGGCATAAGCTAAACCAGCAAAGTTAGGCCTGCCCAAGGGCCACCGTAAAGCGCGTTTGGACCACTCTTGGAGTCAAGGAGAATGGAGCATGTCTGTGTGCTGGCCTCTCTGACTCCGACAGTGGTCCAAACATACTTTACGGTGGGCCTTATGCTGGCCAAACTTTGCTGGCTTAGTTTATGTCAGCCTAACTCAGTTTAGGATTGTGCCCTCAGTGTGATTATTGATAAGGCACTACTGAAAACACAAAGGTCTTTGACCTAACTAATTTCACTGCCCTGTGTGAGCTCTCCCTTGGCATGAATGCTTTCAGGAGCCTTTAGTATATTTTTTTAAACCAGTGGTTCCTAAACCCTAACCGTAACTCTAACCCAACCCCTTGCTCCAAAATTATCCTTGTGTAAAATTTACATTTCTTCATTTCTTGTGGGTGAGTTAGGATGTGGTCCTAAGCACACTTTCCTGGGAGCAAGCCCCATTGAACACAATGGAACTTAGTTCTGAGAAGGCATGCGTAGGATTGTGCTGTTGCATGGATCATTTCCCCTGCTACACTACTGAGCAGTCTCATTGTGTTCCATAAAGCTTAGGGCTTTATTCTAACCAACTTTCCAGCACAAGGGTAAGGGCAATACTGCTCCGAAGGAAGGCAACAAACACTCCTTTTCCTTGAGGAGGCCTCCATGACTACTACTCCACTGCAGAATGCAGCACATGCCCCATTGGCACAGCTATGTCAGTGCTGGAAAATTGGTTAGGATTGCACCCTTAATCCCAGGAAAGTATTATGGCACTTAATTAAGTATTAAGATTGTAGCCCTTGTTCGTTCCTAGGCCCAAGGCCCATTCTTCCAATAGCTAGTTTGGCCCAACCATTCCAGATGCCCCAACTCCTGTTAATGTTTGTTTTCGTTTTACTCAGAACCTAAACTCTAAAAGTCGGCAATTGCATTTCTGTGGGAACTCCTGGATATAAGTATCTAAAAAATTTCAGGCAGTTTTCCTAGGGTCAGCTGGGCATTTCCTCTGACTGTGATGCAGATTGGGCAGAAACCAAAATAATTATTAGCTCAAACCTCATTTATTGTTTCTATGGAGACCTCCTAATCCCCTGCACCTATCTTTTTTTAATGGTAGCAAGTATCTTACTTGGGGGCATTCCTACATTATCTGTGAGTTTCGTGCAGATTGGCCGGGGTGGGGGGGAACATGTCGCAGAACCAGCAAATGATCAGTTAAAAGGATCAATTGTCCCTAAAGTTATGTTTATGAGAATCCAAATTAAAATGAAAGAACCATTTGAATCATGCAAATTGGTGAAATGACCTAATGAAATGAACCAGTCCACAAAAGGTGAAATCTGAAATGAATATTTCTTTTTTGCACATTATTATATGAGATAAACTATTTAATCCACCGTCGCAGTTGAAAATGATTTGTCTCTGTGGGGCGGACAGACACTTTGGAGAGGCTATTTGAATCTGGTAAAATGGTTAAACCTCCTGTTCCTTGGTGTCACAATCCCAAACAAAGTGTTTAACTTGAAAAAAAAAAGTACAAGATCTGATGGATCTTCCCTATTCCATCTAGTTTAACTTTTAGAAGGATGGATTCCTTCTGCATTCAGTTTCCCAGCCTATTTGTGTCCTGCAAACACCAAAAATTAGGTGCATTTTTAATTTTTGTGTCTAGTTCTATGTCAATCTCACAAGGGTGGTTAGATCTACTTTTTGTCATGGGAGATCAGGTGAGCCCATCCAATCAAGACCAATCATTTTCCTGTTATGGCATATCATCTCTGTAAAAAACGAAACACATTTATTTGTTATGCAGTTTTGCAGAAAAAGAAAAGAAATTAAAATGCCACTCGATTCATTTTTTTCAAAGTGTTTAGTTTATATTTAAACTGAATAATACTCTGACTAGTATAATCTGTAAACTAGTTACTTGTTTTGTATTCTATGTAAAAAAGTGTTTTATATTATCTAGTAGATAAGTGAATTGCACTATTGAACATTCAATGCAGCTTTTTTTTTTTTTTAGGTTATTCAAGTTGTTCCTGGGAATGTAGTTTCATGCAATAATTTTTTTAAAAATAAAAAAAACTCAATGGCATAACAAGTGTCAGTCATGCATTTTTAAATAGCATACCAAACAGCAATGACAAGTAAGATTCTGATGAGGCAAATGTCTTCTGTATTTTAATCCACAGAAATGAAATACATTGAATTTAGCCAAGAAGCTGTAATGCTGAATTTTTTAAGGTGATTTCTTTTAAAAAGAAAAAGAGCATGTGTTACCAGACTTGTTTAATATGGCTTATAAATAAATATTCCTTTAAAAAAATTACTGACGTGTTCGTTGCAACACTTTTCATGGATAATGTATTAGTTGTCTTCAAACATTTGAGCAAAATATGATGCAAATTAATTCCTATATAAAGCTTGCCAGTACAAAGGAAAGGAAGGGGGAATCAGAGGCATTTCTACAGGGAGGGCAAAGCTCTAAGTTTTGCAAGAAGCCTTACCCTATCATGTAAATCCCTCCTCTCCCTTGCTGCTGTAGCCAGTAAGCAATGCCAAGATGTTGCTGTTCCCTGTGAGGATTGGCTAAAACAGTGCAGGAGAGGAGTGATTTCTACTGCAAGGTAAGGCTTCTTGCAAGACTTAGAGCTCTGCCCTCCCTGTAGAAACGCCACTGGGGGGAATACTAACCTTCGGAAAGTGGGAAAGGAAAGGATGAACAGGGACATGTGAAGCTGCCTTATGCCAAATCACAGTGATTTGGGGGGGGGGGTCACAGCTGAGGCATGCCAGGGAACCATCCCCACAAAAGGTTGAGAGCCAGGATGGTGTAGTGGTTCAGGAATTGGACTTAGACCTGGAAGATCCAGGTTCAAATCCCCACTCAGCCATGAAGCTTCCTTGGTGACCTTGGGCCAGTCACTCTCTCTCTCAGCCTTAACCTACCTCACAGGGTGGTTGTTGTGAGGACAGAAAGAAGAAAGGAGTCCTGAGCTCATTGGAGGAAGCGCAGTATAGAAATGTGAACAATGAAGGTTCCAGAACTGTGCCAAGCCAGCCCCTGAGGCATTGGGGGCCCTCTGTCTCAGGGGGTTGCCCAGCACAGTTGAGTCAGAATGCACTTCAGTCACGTGCCGCACCAGGCCTCACCTGTGGAACCACCGATGGCACTGGACTCATCACCACTTGGTAAGCCCAGCGGCTCACTGAAATGCTTATTGGGCAAATATGGGGAAGAAGCAGTGAACTCGCAGTTGTGGGGGGGATTACCCTGAAGTGCTGCTGGCAGCAGCAGTGGGCAATAGCCTGCTGCCTGGTTCCTAACACCATGAGAGAGGCCCCTCTGACCCACCGTCCAATCCATCAAATTGTTAGGAGTGTTTGACCCCCTGACCCAACACCCCTGTACCAAATGCCACAGAGACAGAGAGAGATTGCAGCTTGAACTTCTTTACTGCAGTAAAGGGAGGGGCAGAACCGAAGTCCAAGACCCTCTCCTTGAACAATAAAAAGGTAAAGGTTTCCCCACGACTGAATGGTCTAGTTGTGACCGACTGTAGGGGGTGGTGCTCATCTCCGTTTCTAAGCCTGTAGATCCGGCGTTTTGTCCGAGGACAAGCTTCCGTGGTCATGTGGCTGGCATGACTCTATGCCGTAGCGCACGGAACACCGTTACCTTCCCACCGAAGTGGTCCCTATTTATCTACTTGCATTTTTAGGTGGGCTCCAAGATCACCGCAGACGGTGACTGCAGCCATGAAATTAAAAGACGTTTACTTCTTGGGAAGAAAGCTATGGCAAACCTAGACAACTTAATAAAAAGCCAAGACATCACCCTGCCAACAAAGGTTCGCATAGTCAAAGCGATGGTTTTCCCAGTAGCAATGTATGGCTGTGAGAGCTGGACCATATGAAAGGCAGAGCGCCGAAGAATAGATGCTTTTGAGTTATGGTGTTGGAGAAGACTCTTGAGAGTCCCCTGGACTGCAAGGAGATCCAGTTGGTCAATCCTCCAGGAAGTCAAGCCTGATTGCTCCCTGGAAGGACAAATCCTGAAGCTGAAGCTCAAGTACTTTGGCCACCTCATGAGAAGAGAGGACTCTTCAGAAAAGACCCTCATGCTGGGAAAGATTGAAGGGGGCGGCAGAGGATGAAATAGAGAGTGTCACCGAAGCAATGAACATGAAATTGGGTGAACTCCGGAAGCTAGTGGAGGACAGGGAGGCCTGGCGTGCTGTGGTCCATGGGGTCGTGAAGAGTCGGACACGACTTAGCGACTGAACAACAACAAATTTTTAGGTGCTTTTGAACTGCTAGGTTGGCAGGAGCTGGGACAAGCAACGGGAGCTCACTCCATCGCTCAGTCTTGAACTCCCAACATTGCAGTCGGAAAGCCCAGCAATACATAACCACAAATTATATAGACCCTATTTCGTGTGCAGCCCCTCCTCGTTTTCACCATTGGCTAAGTTACTTCTGAGGTTACAGCCTTCTCATCCGCCTACTACATGTTTCCCCTTGATATGTACCCCGAGCCTTGCAGACGTCGCATGTGCATTCAAATTAGCTTTTGGGCTTCAAGAGGCATACACTTTAATAT
Organism: Lerista edwardsae; assembly: GCA_029204185.1. Taxonomy (NCBI): domain Eukaryota; kingdom Metazoa; phylum Chordata; class Lepidosauria; order Squamata; family Scincidae; genus Lerista; species Lerista edwardsae. The sequence goes on from JAJKFI010037459.1 coordinate 22,413, forward strand.
GTATTAAGCATGCGCAATCTGTTACAACCTTCTGTAAACATTTCACCCTTTGCTAATCTACCTTGTTAGTAGAGACACCTGTGTTATCTACTTTTACTTCTTCACTTATCTACTCTTGCTTCAGTGTTTTGTCTCATTAAAGCAGAGGCACCTGTATTACTCCCTAAATATTTTTGGTGCCAAACTTTTGAAGCTTCTACTTGCTTGTTAGTGAATAATTCTATTGAGTGAAGCTATTCTCTGAGTTAGTTATTTGCTCCAAATTACAGGCTTCATCCTCAGTCTTCTGAGAGCCCCCAGTTCCAATTAATAAGCTCTCAGTTCCCTTTTAGTACTTTTAGCTTGTCTGCCCCAAATCACGGATGTTGTGATTTTTGCCCCAAATATTTATTCCTTACAGAGGTCATGTGTATGCACACATGCTATTTAAGAACATCAATCAATCAATCAACAGGTACTTATATACCGATTTTCAACACGAAGTTCACAAAGCGTTTACAGTGGTTTACAGGCAAATAGTAATAATAAAGTTAAATGGCTCCCTGTCCCAAAAGGGCTCACAATCTAAAAAAAAGGCAGACCGCCAGCAACAGCCACTAGAAAGACTGCGCAGGGGTGAAGAGGGACATAAGAAGAACATAAGAAGAGGCCTGGTGCATCAGGCCAAAGGCCCCTCTAGTCCAGCTTCCTGGTCTCACAGTGGCCCACCAGATGCCTCAGGAAGCACACAAGATAATTGCCTCTTGTGACCACTCCCTTGTATCTGGCATTCTGAGGTAAATTTCTGAGGTAAATATGAGATGAATAAAACAAAATTTGCTATCCTGTCTGTGGTGAGGGAGCTATAATAGCTTGCAACCCAATCTGGGCCTTAAGAGTCCTGCTGGATCTAAAGCACCCCATTGTGAGTACATCATTGGGAAGCCCTCACAAAGGTTTAGCTCTAGCACCAAAACAAAAAAACCACCTGAGCCAACACTGGGAAGGGAAAACTAGAAGAACAAACTACTGTAATTTATGATCAGCGCTAGAACGCAATAAGGACTCAACATTATACAATTAGACAAATCCCAGCACACCGGCCTTATGATTATGCTGTGTGAACCCCCCAGAGACAGAGCTGCTCCACTTGATGGGCCTCCTGTTCAATTACGCTGCATGTCTACATGCACATCCAACACTAAATGACATGCTAAATCAATATTTCATTCTCCAAAGCCGCTAAACCAGTGGTCAGGGAACAGGGGTAAATTACCCCAAATGGGGTAAAAATGAAATTCCTGGGGGTAATGGATGGTTGCGCTGCCGAGACACAGCTGGGCATGCATATGAATCTATATGCATGCCCGGCTGTGTCTTGGCAGCGCGACCATCCATTACCCCCGTTCCGGTTCCGTCGCTGGCTGGCTGGCTCCATTTTGTTTTGTTTGTTTGTTTTGCTCCGCCCTTTACAACTTCATATTTACATAGCATTAATTAAGCTCATTAATTAATCAAATAAAAAGCAATGGGTTCCAATATGTAATTTTTTTTCTTTTGTTCTGGCAGGGGGGGGGGGTAACATTGGCGTATCTAAATATATTTTGGGGTAAAAGGTAAAAAAGTTCCCTGACCCCTGCGCTAAACCTTTCGAACTAAATATATTTTTCATTTCCAGCCGGATAAATTATACCGTACATCCTTTACCCACTTTATTTATGAAAATAGTTCTACGTGGAGTAGGTTGTATATGCACATCGATAATGATGTTCCTCCACAAAAAAATAGCTAGGGACAAGCTGACTTGCCCAATGTTCGCCCACGATACAATCCTCACATAAAGTCAGCATGAGCTGAAGCTGTCAAACCATTCATTGGAATATTGCTGCTTTCAGTGTGAACTTCCACAAAATTGGCCCATTGAAATTAATGGGCTTAAACATGACTGACTAGCATTCCCTGGGATTGTGCTGCTGTGATCTTATCATCCTGAAAATCATTTGAGGACCAACTGCTCACTAAACATCAGAGAAAGGTAATGGAAAATCAGAGCCTGTCTAGAGTTTTCCTCTTTCCAGTTTCCACAAAATGAATCTGACTACTCCAAATTTCCTACTCCGTTCTGAGAGGAAGAAAACTAGTTGGCCCATTGGGAAAAAAAATTGACCTCTATGATTGCTGTTCTTGTGGGAACTCATATGCTCACGGCACCTGGAACGAGAGGAGAATTTGACATCTCCTATATTGATTTTTTTCTTGCTTTATGAAAAATAAAGCTATTAGTTACAGCCCAATCCTATTGGGCATTTACAATGGTGGATGCCTCATGATGCAGGCACGTGTGCCTAAATGATGCCTTAAATGTGGTACCCTAAATCAGTGTTATTCAAACTGTGGGTCGGAACCCACTTGGTGGGTCGCAGCCTGATGTCAGGTGGGTCGCAGACAGCTGGGAGGAGCCATCTTGGAAACTGCAGGCCTTACTCTTGTTATATTCCTTTTGTATTAACAGTTTGAATTTTCAAGCGAAGGTTTTTTTTAAAAAAATGTTTTTAGTTCAGTGCTGTTACATCATATTTTATCCTAATCTTGCTTTCTGTCAGGGATGTTTCTTGGTTGTACAATTGCTGCAGTCCAAGAATGCCAATTTGCATTTCAGGAGTGTCATTTTATTATGTTACAATGGCAGCACTTCCTGCTGGTTGATGTCACTTCCTGCCACAACATCACTTCCAGGTTAATGACATCACTTCCAGTGGGTCCCAACACGAGTGCCATTCTGAAAAGTGGGTCCTGGTCTAAAAAGTTTGAATACCACTGAGCTAAATGATGTGCCAGTGTCATGTGTATTGGAACCACCGGCACAAATGACAAGTGGTTCCACAGTCCTGCTACACATAGACATCACCTGCATTGGAGCAGGTTAGGTGCTGCAGGGGTACGTTATGGGCAGTTCAGGGGAGGTTCACTGTGGGGAGCAGGCAGAACAGGGATAGTTCTGGCAGAATCAATGTATGTCAGGATGCGATCCCTATTTTCCTGGCCCGACAAAACCTCTGCCCCTCCTCGGATTTATGCAAATGTAGGTTTAAGAAGACTCAGAGCACAATCCTAACCTGGATTTAGGCCAGCACAGTTGGGCCAGCCAAGTTTGGCCAGCACAAGGGACATCATAAAGTATGTTTGGACCACTCTCGGAGTCAGAGAGGCCAGCACACAGACGTGAGCCATCCTCCCTGATCCAAACGAGAATGAGCCAAATGAGCTTTACGGTGGCCCTTGTGCCAGCCAAACTTTGCTAGCCTAACTGTGCCAGCCTAACTCCAGGTTAGGATTGCACCTTCATTGAAGGTCAGGTGGCCTGCAGAAAGAATCACACTCTGAACTAAATTACCCCACTTCAGAGAGGTAAATTACCCCTAAACAAATCTAGGGTCCTGCAAAATGATCCAAACCACAGCCAGGCCATACTTGACACAAATGACACAAATCTGGCTTTCTGAAATGTAGCTGGGATCCTACCTGTGGGTCTCTCTACATTATCTTTGAATTTCATGCACCTGGGCCTTAAAAACATGTGACATGTTAACCCTTTTAAAATGATCAGACTATTTGGTGTGAAACCTACTACATATTGAGCTCTCGGATTTTTATTTTTATTTTTGAGTTGTAATGTATTTTCCTTTAATTATAGAGCCAGAAACATAAATTATCTGAAAAAATGTAGCATAGAATAGATCCCTCCTGTCCTAGAAATTTATGAAATTAATATCTGAAGGGGGGAAAGTACCATCCTTATTAAAGCTTTATTTGGTTGGATTTGATTGTTTTCCTCTCCACCATCCAGTGTCTTTTATAGCTGTCATAGAGTAACATCCTGGGCTCAAGTGTGTCATTTTCATGATCCGTCATGTGATAAATTCCAGTTGCAAAAACTCTGGTGCTTGTTAAAAAGTATGAGGTCACTGGAGTCTATGATACATTGGACTACTGCAGACAACCTGGTTCCATAGGGATCTCTCCATATGATGACTATAGAAATAAATGCTTGATGGGGTTAAACAGAAGCACCATTTTTCTGAATGCAATAACTGATTTTGTGTTATGTCACTTGCGCAGTGTGAGATTTCTCATGGTACTTCGTATGGCTTACATAAACACCAACTACCTAGATTGAAATTGTTCATGGGAAAACCCCCAATTCGCCAACACTTTCTTTCTATTTCCTTCTTGATATATGAGGAGACACAACCGAATTGCCCAATATGACGGGCACATCTGGCTGCTTGTCTCATTGCTTTGAATCATACTCCTTATCTGGCTGCTCTAAAGCAACAGGAGTTATTGGTATATTAACTACCGCATAAGCTGCCTAAGAAGAAACGCCAAGAAAATTGGTTCAGGCTGCATTAACACATCTGAGTGCACTAGTTACGCAAGCTAGACAGGGCTTACAGAGTTCAGAAGTGATGTCAAGTCTACAGGACAAGAGAATATGTCCTTTGGGCATTATAAAACATCAGATATAGGTACCGCATCCTGAGAGCAAGTATGGGTCAACGGATGAGCTGTAGAACCTGAAACTAACAGCCCAGTCCTGAACTGCCTGTCCGCCTGGCAGCGCAGCAGTAGCCAGGCGGCTACCACTGCATCCTGTGGCAGCCAGGCAGCCCTGGGATGCTCCCTGCGGTAAGGGTGCAGGGCAGGTGATGGGTCCACTTGCTCCTGTGCCGACTAAAAAGCCGGCACAGAAGCAAGAACCTCCAAGTAAGGCCACGCGGCTGAGAAAGGCCATGCAACTCTCATAAGAACATAAGAACATAAGAAGAGCCCTGCTGGATCAGGCCAAAGGCCCATCTAGTCCAGCTTCCTGTATCTCACAGCGGCCCACCAGGTGCCCCAGGGAGGCATGAGACAACAAGATGCTTGCATCCTGTTGCCACTCCCTTGCACCCAGTACTCTGAAGTAGCCTACTACTAATGTAAGGAGGTTACAACCCATCATTGCCTATAGCCCATGATGGACCCTTCCTCCAAAAATCCGTCCAATCCCCTCTTAAAGGCATCAAGACCAGATGCCATCACCACCTCCTGTGGCAAAGAGTTCCACAGATTAACTACCCGCTGGGTAAGAAAGTACTTCCTTTTATCTGTTTTAACTCTCCCAACCCTCAGGTTTAGCTCTCGCCACCAGTCCAGTCCCCACTTCACCCCTCCTCCGCCCAGGATTGCCCTCCCACCCCACCCCAAAAGGCCGTATCACCGGTGAGCGGCAAACTCACCACCTGGCAACCGGCACTGTCTCCAGGTGCACGCAGGGGTAAGCAGGGCTTACTGCTGGCATTGGAGGCGCTTTATGGAGCCAAGCGCAACAGTTGCCCAGGCAATACAAGCATACCGCCGGCGGTAACAGGGGTCTGGATTGTGCCCAGATCCTCAATCACTATCTATCTTTTGTTCCCTGCAAAACTTGTTTCCAGAGCGTGCCTGCCCTTTGCCCATCTCGGACCTTTCTACATGCATCTGATCTATTTAAATGTGTATACACATGTAGGTCCAACGTATTCAGGTCTGAGCTGGTGTCACTTCCTCTAATTTTCCAGGATGCGCCCATATATTAATGGTGTTTTCACTAAACTCGCAAAGGAATTCAAATCAGGAGTCCTGATAATTATTTACAAATATCATTTTTCTTGCAAACATGACCTCATTTTAGCAACAGATACTTTAGACTGGAATTGACAGCATAAATGGCATTTCCTTTGAAAAGGGAAAATATACAAGGTTACATTCTGAGTGTGTCCGTTTCACTTTTATAAAAATGTCAATTTTATCATTTTGCTGTACTCTAATGCACCCGTGATATTATTACGTTAGTGCTGTACAACATATAAAAGACCTTGCAACAGTTTAAAAACCCCTCCCCACATGTTTTCCTTTTCCACAACCTCACCATAAAGATTGTAATGATGATTGCAAAATAGATATGGAGCGTCTTTTCTGCACACACTACCTCAATTGCTCGCTGGATCACTCTGCATTTTGCCCTTTTCTGTCCACATCCCTCATTTGGATTTAAACGCCGAGTAAATGTGCTCAGCAGGTAATTGCAAGCAGGTTATTTTCCAAAGATTAGTTGGAGAAACACAATGCACAGTGGAGTCAATAGGATTTGCATGATTACATATGGCTTGGATGTAAACGAGAGGTTTTTGTGGGTTCTTTTTTTCAAAGCCACAGTATCTGCAGACACCTAAAAGCAGTGCAAAATAATCTGGAAGTTCTCTGTTTCGATATGGGAGATTTTAGTTTGATTTCCATGGACTCATGATGTAGCTATGGGCAAGCTGGTCTCTCACATTCTCCGTTTCTAATATGTAAAGAGGAATAATGAGTTACACCCTACACCAGAGGTTTTCAAACTGGGGTGTTGCAATGCCCCAGCCTGAAAGCCTATGCCCCTTTATTTTTAAGGGGCGGGGGAAATGCAAAGGAAGCCAGCATATGAGGGGGTCAGGGAGCCCTGCAGACGCCTCTGCAGAGCCCCCCGTGCATCCAGAAACTGAAAAATGGAGCGCGACCCACTTCTGGTTTAACAATTGCATCCTGGAAGTGGGTCGCAATCTTCTTTTTTTTTTCAATTTCTGGACGCACAATTTGGAATGCTGGAATTCCAGCACTCAAAATCATATGGATGTTCTCAGAGCTAACTTGCTGCTAAGGAAGGTGATCAGGATTTGCCTGCACATGGTCAGAATACTACTAGTCTTCAACTTGCCTGCCTGCCACTGTCGACAGAAGGTACCTGCCAGCAGAGGCAGATCTACAGGGAGGGCAGAGCTCTAAGTGTTGCAAGAAGCCTTACCCTGTCATGTAAATCCCTCCTCTCCCTTGCTGCTGTAGCCAGTAAGCAATGCCAAGATGTTGCTTTTCCCTGTGAGGATTGGCTACAACGGTGCAGGAGAGGAATGATTTTCACTGCAAGGTAAGGCTTCTTGCAACACTTAGAGATTTGCCCTCCCTTAGATCTGCCTCTAGATGTTCTTTTTCCAGTAGAATGTTTTCAGGCAAATATTCTCTCCGGGGGGGGGGTACAGCTAGAAGTGAGGTCTGTGTGTGCAGAGGGCTCCCAATGCCGCCAGACAAATATTGCCTTCACACATTGGAATAATATTTGAATAGGACATTTAAATACGGAAAATAGATGACCAACCAGGGATGACTCGGGGCCCATGTAAGGATATGTTTTCAAAGTTTCATCCCAGCTGAAAATAAGGACTGAAGGGTTAATCCAAGAATCCTTTTTGAGCGCTGGCTTTGGGATGAAGCCAATACTTCAAAATAGGTGAACAACATTTTTGCCAGCATCCTTCAAAATTAGCAGTCGGCGAGTCAGCTTCATTGTCAAGCTTTGTCAGTATTTTCTAGGCTCCAAAGCGAGCGGTACTTTAATAGACACACAAATCCTCTCTTGCTGAGAGGTCATGTAAATGGTACTTGAGGGTGCTGCTGGAAGATTACGGTGATTTTTCTTTCTGCAATGTCTCAGAAGAAGCCATACAAACAGCTACAAACCCACCGACAGCACTTTTAGCATTTTATCATATATACAGGGCCTGAATAGCTAAATATTGCAAATAGCTGTTTTTAATGCATAGGTATACTGGGAGGAAAAAGATATATATTTATTACACTCGAACCTGTTTATAATGGTGTTTCTATTCCACAACCCCAGTGCTCTCCAGTGTATTGCTCTCACCGGTGCATACGCAACATTCCTGCCTGAATGGGCTTCTCCATTCACTTCAGTGGAGAAAGCAGCTGCACGCACAATCTTCCATCAGACCTTATTGAGTCTTCCGACTAATAAATCACACTCAGGAGACCTGAGGCAGATGGAACGGACATTGGAGGATTCAGAGCTCCAGACAATAACTCTGTGAAATACAGGCTCTCTGTGAGACTCACTGGGGCAAAGAAACACAGTGTACACAGAATAGTGGAGGCAGGGCCACATGATGACTTCTGTGGAGGCCAGTGGTTCTCAAACTTTTTAACACTGGGACCCACTTTTTAGAATGACCATCTGTCCAGGACCCACCAGAAGTGATTTCATGGCCATAAGTGCCATCATTGTGATGTGGCCCGCCCATCCCCCACTGAGAACCGCCCCCCCCGCCCACCCTCCTCCTAGAAATGCCCTTGAGCCAGCCAAGTTTGGCTAGCGTAAGGTCAGCATGGCCTTGTGCCTGCGCCCTTGAGCTGACACTACTGCTAGCCTCGGCACAAGGCCACTAGCACCAATTCAGGAGTGCCAGTCAGTGCCCATCAGCACTAGAGATGTTGGGCCAACACAAGCATGTTGCATTGGCCCAAGGCGCAATATAGGATTGCGCCTTTACTTCCTTTTTCATTCTGTTTTCTAACCTCACTCTGGTTCTAACCTCATCTCAGAATGCTAGGTCGAAGGCAGTAGCAACAGGATACAGGTGTCTTGTTGTCTTGGGTGCTCCCTGAGGCATTTGGTGGGCCACTGTGAGATAAAGGAAGCTGGACTAAATGGGCCTGATCCAGCAGGGCTCTCCTTATGTTCTTAAGGCCCAGATTGGGTTGCAAGTTATTATAGCTCCCTCCCCACAGACAGGATTGCAAATTCTGTTTTATTTACCTCAGAATTTTACCTCAGAAATTTACCTCAAAATGCCAGATACAAGGGAGTGGCGGCAGGATGTAGGCATCTTGCTGTCTCGTGTGCTCCCTAATGCATTGGTGAGATACAGGAAGCTGGACTAGATGTAATGGGCCCTTGGCCTGATCCAGGAGGGCTGTTCTTATGCAATTATGATTACCAAAAATACACAGTTCCTCCTGAATATTATCATACATCTATTGTAGTGTTCTCAACAAGTCCAATGGTACATAGTCTATATTTCACAGATCATCCCAGATGGTGCTTTGTCTTAAATTATCTACCCCTTGAACAGCCACACAATTCATTTTGTTTTGCCAGATGTCTCTTAGGGTGCAATCCTTACCTGGAATTAGGCCAGCACAGTTAGGCCAGCGAAGTTTGGCCGGCACAAGGAACACTGTAAAGTATGTTTGGACCAATCTCAGAGTCAGAGAGGCCAGCACACAGACATGTGCCACCCTCCCTGACTCCGAAAGTGGTCCAAACGCACATTATGGTGTCCCTTGTGCTGGCCAAACTTCGCTGGCCTAACGGTGCCGGCTTAACTCCAGGTTAGGATTGCGCCTTCTGCCAAACTTTGTGGAAGTCACCTCTTTACATTCACAGCCACTGCTGTGTGCTTATCATTAAGTACCTCTTGTTTCTACCTACCTATTCAGGGAGCTAAAGTTCAGGTAGTAAAGCAATGATCAAAGCACAGACACAAACATCTCGCCCACGTCACTGAAAAGACCTGTGGGTCAGTGAAGTGTATTTGATCTGGTGTCTTTTGATTAGGAGACTATAAGCCAGGCTTCAGATCCTGAGAGTGTCCCCATCTAAGACCTAGGTAAAACCCCTGGGTGACTATGGTGAGCAGTTACCACCGTCCCCTTCTCTCAGCTTTTAACCTACCTCGTAAGGTCGTTGTGAAGGAAGCACTGGAACAACCCCACGCAGGCTGCTTTGAAATCCTTGGGAGAAAGGCAAGATATAAGTGCAAGAGAAGTAACAGAAGGAATAAAATGATCCTGTTCACCCCAGAGGAGAACTTCTTGCCTAAATGAAAAGTTCTGCTCACTTCCGGAAGAGCCTCTTGTGCAGTTCTTCATGAATGTCAAATGAAAGCAGGGCTGGATCTATGCACAAGAGACGTCAGCTACAGCTCAGGGCCTCACATTATGGGGAGCTTCTGCTGTAGATTAAAAGTGTCTTATCTATGCTCATAAAGAAAGCATAAAGGCAATAAAGTACTTTAACATGAACCTGCTTCATCATGCACACTGGGTTAGTGCAAGAGATATACATTAAAAGAGTTTCTGTTCTTCTGTCGCCTATGAATATATGGAAATCTTAAGTTTTAGTTATCTAATTTGTTGATACTTCCTGTTAGAATAATACACTTTTTTTGGTCAGGTTATGCAATTGAGGGCCGGTAGCCCTGCGTTGTATCCAACACAGCTTGGGAGCTGGCTGGAGCCTCCACTGGGCAAGGGCATGTTTGTCCCCTTGCTCCAAGGTAGGCGACAGCTACCCCTATGGGCTACTCAGACCTGCACCTGGTATAGAGCAGGCGCAGGACCGAGCACCCTGTGCAGCCCAAATCAGGGCCAGGCAGACCGGGGATGGGGGATTGGATGTGGCCTAACCCCCCTCCCTGGGCCCAGAGGCGTCTCTACAGGGAGGGCAGAGCTCTAAGTTTTGCAAGCAGCCTGACCTTGCAGTGGGAATCACTCCTCTCCTGCACCGTTTTAGCCAATCCTCACACGGAACAGCAACATCTTGGTGTTGCTTACTGGCTACAGCAGCAAGGGAGAGGAGGGATTTACATGACAGGGTAAGGCTCCTTGCAAAACTTAGAGCTCTGCCCTCCCTGTAGAGACGCCACTGCCTGGGCCTCCTGGAATGCCCACCCCGGCCCCATCTCATTCACAAAGTGGTTTACAGGCAGTGATGGTATCTAAAGTGGGAGGAACTGGTACGCTGGGCGGGACTTACGTGGGATTGGCTGCCCATCCGTTCGGTTCCGCCGCCTGCCCGCCTGCCGCACGGACTTCCCTGGCCTCGGAGGGGGTGCCTGCTCGCCGGGTGCCTGGGCAAGCAGCGGTGGGACGCACCAACCGGGGGCAACCTGTGCGGCGGGTGAGCAGGCGGCGGAACGGAACGGACATTCTGCATTAAATTACCTTTCCAATGCTATATTATTATTATTATTTATTAAATTTTTACCCCGCCTTTCCGCCCGAAGGCACTCAAGGCGGCATTACAAAAACAAAGTTAAAAACAAATAAAATACATATAATAAAAACAATAATTAAAAACAATATAAAAATACAATATAAAAAGTATAACAATCATCCCATGGATCATAAAAAGTGCAGAATTATAAAAAGAATACAAAGACCAGCCAGCCTGTCAGCAACTAAAAGCCTGCTGAAACAAAAAGGTCTTCAGCCCCCGCCGAAATACCGCCAAAGAGGGAGCAGTTCTTAGCTCTAAGGGGAGGGTATTCCAAAGTTGGGGTGCCACCACCGAGAAGGCCCTATTCCTGGCCGCCACCCCTCTCACCTCTCCTGGTGGCGGCACAGTCAAAAGGGCCCCCCCAGATGACGTCAGAGCACGGGTGGGATTATATGGGAGGAGGCGGTCCCTCAAATACCCTGGGCCCGAGCCGTAAAGGGCTTTAAAGGTCAAAACCAGCACTTTGAATTGGGCCCGGAACAGAACCAGCAGCCAGTGTAGTCGCCGAAGCAACGGCTCAACAGAGTCAAACCGATGTGCCCCAGCAACCACCCGAGCAGCCGCGTTCTGTACTAGTTGTAATTTCCAGACCGTCTTCAAAGGCAGCCCCACGTAGAGCGCATTGCAATAGTCTAATCTAGATGTCACTAGGGCATGGGTCACTGTGGCCAGGTCCGCACAGCTCAGGTACGATCGCAGCTGGCGGATCAGCCGAAGCTGAGCAAAGGCTCCCCTGGCCACCGCCGACACCTGAGACTCCAGGTGCAGTTGTGAATCCAGGAGAACCCCCAAGCTGCGGACCTGCTCCTTCAGAGGGAGTGCAACCCCGTTCACAGCAGGGTGATAGTCCAATACCCGAACTGTGGATTTCCGGACCAAGAGCACCTCTGTCTTATCCGGATTTAATTTCAGCTTGTTCGCCCACATCCAGCCCCCAACTGCCTCCAGACAACGATTCAGGACCTCAACCGCCTCCTCAGAATCAGGGGGAAAGGAGAGATAAAGTTGGGTGTCATCAGCATATTGATGGCACCCCACCCCAAACCCCCGGATGACCTCTCCCAGTGGCTTCATGTAGATGTTAAATAGCATGGGGGACAAGATAGACCCTTGCGGCACCCCAAAGTTAAGAGGTCGGGGCGCCGAACAAGCGTCCCCCAGCACCACCTTCTGGGATCTGTCAGCCAGGAAGGAGCGGAACCACTGTAAAACAGTGCCTCCAAGCCCCAACCCAGCCAGCCGACCCAGAAGGACACCATGGTCGATGGTGTCGAAGGCCGCTGAGAGGTCCAGCAGGACTAACAGGGACGCACTCCCCCTGTCCATTCCTCAGCGTAGGTCATCCACCAAGGCGACCAAGGCAGTCTCCGTCCCAAACCCCGGCCTGAAGCCAGATTGGAATGGGTCCAGATAATCCATTTCCTCCAGTACCCTCTGCAGCTGGGACGCTACCACCCGCTCAATCACCTTGCCCAGAAATGGGATATTCGAGACTGGCCAAAAGTTGTTTAAATTTGTGGGATCCAGGGAGGGTTTCTTCAGGAGGGGGCAAACTATCACCTGTTTCAAAGCAGGCGGCAGCACCCCCTCCCTCAGAGATGAATTCACCACCCTCCCCATCCACTCGGCCAGCCCTCCCCGGGCAGCTCTAATTAGCCATGCTGGGCAAGGATCGAGCGAACAAGCAGCAGGTCTGACACTCCAGAGAATCCTGTCCACATCCTCAGGTTCTACAAGCTGAAAAGAATCCCAAATTGTAGGATAGACAGGTTCCCCAGGGACATCACTAGAAATGCCCACAGCGGCGTCCAAGTCATGCCGAATCTGATCGACCTTCACTGCAAAGTGTTTCGCAAACTCGTCACAGCGAGCCTCTGTGTGATCCTCCCCTCTGGTGGGGGGGGCAGATGTAAAAGGCTACGGACCACACGAAAAAGCTCAGCTGGACGGTTCTCTGCAGATGCGATGGTGGCAGAGAAGTGAGCCCTCTTAGCTGCCACCACCGCCCTAGAATACGATCTTAACTGGGCCCTAGCCCGGGTACGGTCAGATTTGGCCCAAGTCTTTCGCCACTGACGCTCTAGATGCCTTCCCTGCCGCTTCATCATTCGCAGCTCCTCAGAAAATCAAGGAGCCGCTCTGATTCTGCGACTGGGCATATAACATGATGGTTTCATAATTGCCAAGGTCTTCGGCATTTTGGCCACTAATGTCAAGCTCAGCTTGTTGCCTCCCTAAAGTTTGTTGCCTGGTGCGATTGCACACACACACCCCGCACCCCTGTAGCTACGCCCGAGAGGGGTTGTTACTCTCCCCCTGCTAAATATAAGAGGAGCACCACTTGAAAAAGTGCCTCTTGCCCAGTTAGCAGGGACAAGTGTCAAAGACATTCTCTCTAGTTCTATTAAAAGCAAGCAAACAATAAGCATAGTAATTTTGGGGTTATTCATTTAATACATTTTTATCTCCTCTAATGAGTACATTGCAAGGGCAGCCTCAAAAACCTAGACAGCTACAAACCATTCCTGTACACCATATTACAGGGGTCAGGGAACGTTTTTAGCTTTTACCCCAAAATATATTTAGATACGCCGACGTTACCCCCTTGATTTGATTTTTAATACAGGTACTTACTAAAACTACCAGTGAAAGATAGGTGTCCTCTCAGGAGAGGCACTGTCCTGTCTCTCTCAATGGCGCAGCAACTAGTCGACTCTACTGAAGAAGCGGGCGGACTTGGAGGCAGGGCCCGGGGCATCATGCAGGGAAGCATGTTATACACAAGGGCCTGACACACTGCACAGTACTGTTACACACACAGCCGGGCATGCATATAGAACAGTGATGGTGAACCTTTTGGGCTTGGTGTGTCAGAAATTTGGAAAAACCGTAACTCAGCTCTGCTGGTGAGTCAAACCCCCCCCCCCCCCGTGCTGATCAGAGCACGGAGACACGCTGCAGGGCTTGTCGCCCGAGTTTAAAGAGAGAGACGGAGGTGCAGACAGCGGGCGCACGGAGAAACAAGTCTTGGCAGGGAATCACTTAGATTCATATGCATGCCCAGCTGCTGTCCATTACCCCCAGGAATTTCATTTTTACCCCATTTGGGGTAATTTACCCCTGTTCCCTGACCACTACCATATTAGAACACCTAAATGCACCATATTCAATTCTTATTAAAATATTTCTCTAAAAAGGTAACATATTGTCTACAAAGAGTAGATATACGCTTTCCTTAATTTGAGACCTTTTTATTCCTAGTCTGTTTTGTTCAGCATTTCAGTAATGAAACTGGGTACTTCTTTTTTAAAAGAAAAAAAAATGGCGAGTCTGGAATCATAATATATACTTTCCCCCAACACACACACACACACACACACACACACACACACACACACACACACACACACACAGAGCACCCATTTTCTTTAAATGAAAACTGACTCTGAAACAAATAACTAGATGTGGAGGATTTAAAGGGAAAGGAAGAGAATAGGTTGAAGATATATTAAAAAATGTCCCAGCAGTGAGGTGTAATGGACTGTGGAATAATTTCCCTAGGGAGAATTGGGGTGGAGGGGATGCATTCAAGAAACTCCTGCAGCCTGGAGAATGCCTAATTTCTTGAGCAATCCCTATCTCGGGAAAGAATATTGCGGAGTTGGGGGGAGTCTTTAGCCTGTGCTGGTGCATTAGCTGAAAGGACATTGGGAGCAGTTGACCAGGGCAGCTCAAAAGATGGTTTTTGCCTGCTGGATATTTAGGAGCAGGGCAAACACAGCCCTCATTGCTGAGCTGTATTTACCCAATCTTGCAAGTGCCCCGAGGTTTCCTTTTCAGGCTTGCCAGGGGATCGCAGGGAGATGAGAAGTCTGCCTCTTTATCATCCTCCCCTCTTCCTGTCAAGCCTGAAAGGGTGGGATCCAGCTGTAGTACAGCTGTAGTACACTGTAGACACAGACACAGTAAGTACAGCAGGCACAGCAATGCACCCTGTGAGCCACGCCTCCCCCTGGCCATCAGAACCATTTGAGGCACTGGAGCAGCTAATGGAAGTGTAGCCTGGTGCAGAGGGCAAAATGATGCCCCGGAAGTGATGTCACAACAGGAAGTGACATCACCGTCGTATTCTCATTTTCTTTTCTTTTTTGGGGGGGCATAACTTTTGATAGAATGAGGATAATACACTCCGATTTGTATTTTGGAATAACTGCATGAAACATAATGAGAACTGCTTCCTCTTGCTCTTTTCACTGTGCCCCATTTGGCCTCTTGGACATTTTTCAACATGTCCATACTGGTACACACCACAGAACAGCGAATAGAATTTACAGGCTGCACCTGCACTCCGCAAGAGAATGAGCCCTGTGTTCCCACTGCAGAACATTTTTTAATGTGACATAATGGCTTATGTCAGTCTTGGACAAAAATGTCTGGATTCCAGAATAGTCTGGGTTATGCATGTCTAGATAAGGGGTCATTACCTGTACCCATTTAGGGCCAATCCTATCCAGTGTCCCAGTACTGATGTAATTGTACAAGTGAGACACACACTGCATCCTGCAATGGGGACGGTCAGCAATAGAGGCCTGCTCAAGGTAAGGGACTGTTTGTCCCCTTCTAATAATAATAGTTTGTCCCATAATAATAATAATAATAATAATAATAATAATAATAATAATAATAATAATAATAATAATAATAATAGTAGTAGTAGTAGTAGTAGTAGTAGTAGTAGTAGTAGTAGTATTTATATACCGCCTTTCTTTGGCCACTGAAAGATTAGATTGCTCCACTGGCTTTAATTCAAGGTGGTTTACATAGGCAGGCTTTATTTCTCTAAACCCGCAAGGGTTTTTATAAATTACAAAGAAGTTCTGTCTTTCAAGAACTACAACAACATACAGATGGAACTTCCGTGGTCTAGTCTTTCTTTCTGGCCACACGATTGCCTTCAGCTCATATCAGTCGCAATTCTCAAGGTCTGCCGCTCATGGAGACTTCCGGTGTTCTCAAACTGGCGACCTTCAGATCTTATCTTCGGGCAAACGGAAGCTTTCACCCTCTCAACTAAACCTCCTGCCCCTGCATTACAGCTGCATCAGCGCTGGAAAGTTGGATCGGATTGGGCCCTTCGTTTGTAAGATGTCCTACAGCCTCTGCAAACAAGCTAGGGTCACAAAACAAAAAAGAGAATGTGCATTAAATTTTATCTTCCAAAAGCATATTTTTGTGTGCATGGATTTCCATAGCAGAGGCCTGGCTTCTAAAAGCCACAGGTCAGCCCAGGAACAGGATGCAAAACATCACATTCTCTCTCTTTCTGTGCTCCGTGGGCAGGAATCATTGATTCCCCATCCATAATTTACAACTGGCTGCAGTGATTCTACCAAATCTGGAGGCTTTGAAAAGTTAATGAGCACATTCGAAGCCCGCGACGTTGGGGATCTCCACACTTCTGAGAGGAGCTGTGGATTTCATTCCTCCTCCCTCCAATGGCCAGCCAACCGGTCTGTCTCTAAATGAGTCAATACACAGGAGAAGCCAAAAAAGAAAACAAGCACTGCTTGTACCTTATGCAACGCTCAAGTACAGTTTGAGACAGGCTTTCATTCATTATCGTGCAGTACGTGAGCACACAAGGACTGAACTCAGTTCAGAAGCAACAGTGAACTGCATCTGAAGAAGCCCATCGATGGAAGCATGTGGTTGATAACTCTAAGGTATCTCTCTCATTTTTTGCACCCAGGGGAAGACATCATGTGGGGCTTGATGAATCCATCCCTAGTTACAGTAGAGAGAGGGACCTAGTAGCACACAGCTAGGGTCTCTGATGGTGGTCAATATGATGGAGGTGGATTTCCCCCTCCTCCAAAAAATACCTGGAGCTGGTCATCAACACTTTGTCTGTTCTTCCACCTTCCTCATGGAGATCTCATTAAGATCCCAGTTGATGGCTCGCAAGAAGAAATAAGAGTCACAAGTAGAAACATTCAAGTCAAGGGTCAGAGCACAGTGGCTGAGCACATGTTTTCCATCTAGGATGTCTCAGATGAGCAGCCCAGTCCTATGTTGTGCCGGAGCAGGCAGGCCTGCGGGCCTATGCTATATCCAGCTCAACATGGGAGGCCTGAGGAGCCTCCCCGGAGCAAGGGCACATTTGCACCAGCTCATTGGATCTGCACGGTGTTCCTAGCAGACGCAGCTCATTGGCGGCTCTACAACCAAAAATCAGAGCCACACGCCTGCCAGCCTGCTCACCCCCACCCAGTTCTGCCCAATCCCCACCCAGTTCTGCCCACCCACCCAAGTTTAGCAGTTGCAAGGGCTGCACTCTACCCATGCTCCCAAGCCGGTGCTACAGCTAGCGTTGGCCTGGGAGCCGTAGTGCTGATGCACAACACAACAACGTTGCATTGACGCTACATCCCTACATAGGATTGCGCCTTTAGTCTTTGGCACTCCCAGGTATGGCTGGGTGCCAAGTCGCGCAACGAGGGAGAACGCAAAGACCAATATGATCCATAAGTTCTACTTTATTGTTGTACACAAGCCATATTTATACCTCAGGGTTACATCGCACATGTCATTCATCATTAACCCGGCAAGTTTCAATTAACACCTTGCAAACAAGCTTAACGAGCTTATCCGATCGGTAAAACCGGCAAACAAGCTTAAATGGTCTTGCTAACAAGCTTAAGGGTTTCGCTAACAAGCTTAAGGGTTTAAGGGTTTCATTAACTTTTTACAATCTTCTTTCCGTCTTAGCGCTTTCTCAATCTTCCGGCCGTATCAGCGCAGGCTGCTCCATTTCCGATCTCCTTGTTCCGTGCGTTGTCGTGTTGCGCAAGGGTCAGCCGTGTCGCGCAGGGGTTAGTTGATTGCAGCGGACTTCTACTTTGTTCTGGCCCATGTTTCCCCAATCCCATAGTCCTTAGCAAAAACCAACCTTTC
>JAJKFI010037466.1:0-53838 GCA_029204185.1 Lerista edwardsae
GAGAGAGAGAGAGAGAGAGAGAGAGAGAGAGAGAGAGAGAGAGAGAGATCTGATCTGGATCATGCCCCACCACACATACTATTTTAAAAAGTATTTAATTCATATCCAGTTTGACTCTGTTGCATTTCAGGTGGTGCTAAGTTTTGGAACTCCTGCATCAGAAGTTAGAAACGTCATAGGGTTCACTGTTTAGTTACCAAAACCAACCCAGAAACAGCAATTCTGCATTAACAGAGCATTACAAGGAATTGAAAATTTTGTTATCAATCAAGTCACATTTATAATGGGCTGAAAAAGAGTTTGGTGTTGCAGCTAAGAAATATGGATGTGTCTGAAAATTGTAAGAACATTGTAAGAAAATTGTAAGGTTTTCTTTTAAAACCTAATGCAGACATTTCATTTTTTTTTCTTGAATTTTAAAACAAAGCAACATTAACAAGAAGTCATATTATGAACAACGGAAGATGATACATTTCCAGCCTCAGGAACTAATATCACAAATAGATTGACCATATGGGTGGATATTTGAAGTCACTATCAGAAAGGACCAGACTTTGACTAGCAGCAGCTGAAAAGGAGTGGGAAGGAACTACAGAACATGCAACTCTCAGATTACACTCCAGGCTGGTCTTATCACCAAGACAGACAAAGATGACCCAAATTATGCCAAATTCTCCTTTTAGAAGTAGTCTTGAAAAGGGAAACCTTTCAAGTTTGACACAGCATGTACTTCGATAAGTTTCACATATAAGCTCTCTCTCTGTATCGCCAGTTTGAACATGAAAATGAGAGTCGTCAATTTTGAAACAACTCTTTGAAACAGCCCACATTAACTGGTTGCTTCCTTTCCAATCTTCTCAAATTCAACGATGTTCAACTTTGTGCTGCCATGCTGAAATTGACTGAAATTTGAGCCTTCCATTCTCTCCCTACATTTATTTAACCTAGTTCAGTGGTCTTCAACCTTTTTCATGCCACCACCCCAATAAATAAAGTATGAGGCTGAGGGTCCATCATTGGTCCTGCCTCCCTCCCTCCTGGGACCCTATCCGCCCACTCCGTGCCTTCATTGCCACCCACTCCCCATCCCTGTTAAGCCCTCCCAGCACTGTTCAATGTATATTAGAGAGAGCAGAAAAAGTTACCATGCAACCTGGCACTACTGAAACCTATTTCAGCACAATTGCCTACACCATCCACCTGGTAACTGAAGGGGCACATCAGATGCCTTCCCCTTTACCTGGTGGTGCTCTAGTCCAGTGGTCATCAATCTCTTTCATTCCTGGAAGTTACCATGAGCCTACAACTGAGACTTCATGACCCCACTGGGGTCCCGACCCCAAGGTTGAAGAACACTGATCTAGTTCATCCTGAAGTCCTTAATGTACAGATTGTATTTGTTCATGAATCAACTATAGACACTAGGTTGTCCTGGAACCTGTAAGTTAACTTTTCTAAGTTAGATCTTTTCTAAGTTAGATTTCATTTCAAAATGACAAAAGGAACTAATGACAATAGCTAAAAAAAGTAAACTGCAACAAATATCAAAATGTTGGTTAACAATGAAGGCCATTGATTGCAGAAGGTCCCCATCATCTCCGTTTGGGGCAAAAAAAATTCCCACTTGAAACCCAACAGAACCAGTACCAATCAGTGTAGGCAACGGTGAACAAGATGCATCAATGGTCTGACTCAGCAGAAGGCAGATTCTTAAGTTGCTAACGAAAATCTACAGAATACTGGCAATAACAGCAGACCACCACCACCATGGCAGCGGGCACAGAAACACTTCAAAGTATAACAAAAATCCGGCAACAGACTGGAGGATGGAATAAATAAATAAATTCAGTTAAGCCTCAAAATTTCAAAACCAGTTTAGCACTGGGAGGAAAAGCCCAGGTAATCTGTCCTAAAGAGACAACCAAGTGAATTCAGTTGGAACAGACCACTGCCCTCTATACTCCCAAGAAAGTGGGGGGCTGGGTGCAGATTAAATGTAGGCCCTTAGAAACCAGCAATAGTCTAAAAGACCAAGCCTATAAATGTTTACTCAAATTACACTCCACTATGTTCAATGGGACTTACTCCCAGCTAAGGGTGTATAGGACTGCAGCCATAGACAAGTGGGGGTTGCGGCTTTTTGCAATTGTTTTAGCATTTGGAGGTAAAGGTATAAACCACCGATCAAAAGTGCTATGGCAGACTAGGATTGTAAAATTCAGTAAAAAAAATGTTTTGTTTTATAGCAAATGTTTTGATAAGCTAGATGTTTCAATAAACTGCATTCTATTCCCATCCACCCAGCCCCATCCTATGAGCATGGCCCAAATAAACAGAATTATGTTTCATTAATAATTCTGGTCCTAGAAAACTGGCAGTTGAGTAACCAACTACACCAGAACCAGGGGGCATCCACTAAAACTGAGGGTTGGGAGAGTTAAAACAGATAAAAGGAAGTACTTTTTTACCCACCGGGTAGTTAATCTGTGGAACTCCTTGCCACTGGAGGTGGTGATGGCATCTGGTCTTGATGCCTTTAAGAGGGGATTGGGCAGATTTCTGGAGGAAAGGTCTATCATGGGCTATAGGCAATGATGGATTGTGCAACCTCCTTACAAAGGTGGTGGGCTACTGGTACCGGGTGCAAGGGAGTGGCAACAGGATGCAACAGGATCTTGTTGTTTCATGCCTCCCTGGGGCACCTGGTGGGCCGCTGTGAGATACAGGAAGCTGGACTAGATGGGCCTTTGGCCTGATCCAGCAGGGCTCTTCTTATGTTCTTATGTTCTATATCATGTTTTAATAGATGGATTCAGCAGAAACATGGGAGCGTCTCACAGCAAAGGTATTTTTATTCAAACACCAAACACCAGAACTGTAAGCATCAAAATCTGCAGAAGTCACTTTAAAATCTGGAAACTGTCAACATGAGTGCATTGCTGATGCCATTCATGCACATTTTTCTAAGCATACAATTCTGTCTAGAGCTTTGCTCTTCATGTACACAAAGGGCACAATAGTGAATAGTTTATTCAATGAATTTTTCTAGAAAAAAAAGGAATGCTTGTTTTGTCAGAACAACAGAACTTTGCTGAACTATCTAAGCATGCATGATGCTGTAGTGGCAACCCAATGCAATCCTAACATGACAAAGCAATCACACAGACAAAGCACGTGTGTTAAAAGAGGAACAAAAAGGCTTATATACTGTTAGGTTAAGATTTTATGTCTCTGATTGTTTTGTTACTGCTACTCTATTTTTATTCTACTCTATTGTTTTAACAGATTAGCTTTTATTATCTATATTGTTCTTTGATATATGTGGAAGCTGTTTTGTTACTGTTTACAGATAAAAACAGATTTCTTAAAATGAAAAGGAGAAATAAAGTAATGCCTGTCACTCTTTTAATTTTTCCCCTTCTTAAATGTGTGTGTATCTATATAAAAATCCAATGTAAGTGCAATTTACACATTTGCATTTTCTTGTGCTTTATGTATCCTGGGAATAATCCCAATGAGTTTAATACTACAGACAGATTATCCTTTATTCAGACATCCAAAATCCAGACTATTCTGAAATCCAAACATTTTGTCCAATACTTTTTAATAACTTTCGTTAGCGTAAATACTAGACGGTCTTGTGCTCATTCCCAAGTAGAGGCTGTAAATTGTATTCTCTGCTCTGTGGTGTGTGCCATTGTTGAAAAATGTCAGAGGGCAGCAAGCACCCAAATGGGTAACAGTGGAAAGAGCCAGGGGAAGCATTATAGTTATGCAATTATTCCAAATTATTCCAGACAAACCCAAAATCTATACACTTTCCTGTCCCGAGCAGTCCAGATAAGGATTACTCCACCTATACTTAACTTACTTCTGAGAAGATATGCATAGGATGGCACAAGACTGGTTACCCGTAAAATCACCTTTTTATTCATACAGTGGCTAAAACAACTTTTGTTTGCCCTCTCAACATATTTCATAAGAGTAACAGATTCCCAGCTTATCTTAGTATCCAATCGAGAGGGCAATTATTTCAAAATTAATCAATGCAAATAAGATTACAACCTCTTAAATACGACCATAAGACAGCCTGCGCCACAGCCCACCTCTTTTATTAATTGAATGATCTCCCCCAAACCCGTGAAGTGGATGGGTGGAGTTTCAGAGCTACAACCAAATTTAACTCCTTCGTCGCCATCCCAGGAGGCACGACAGCGGTTGCAAGACGAAGGCTGGACGCGGGGCTCACCTCTCCTGAGGCTCCAACGCCAGGGAGCTGCTCGTGCAACAGATCCTTCGTCTCCCGTTCTAGGGTTGCACTCTTCGACCTTGGCGACCTGGCACCCTTTCCTCCGGCTCTGGTGGCCATACCAGTAGTAGTAATAATAGTTAATCCTCAAGCCGGCTCTTTCAGCACTTGAGCGGGCAGGGGCGGGGCCGCCAGGAGCCTCTAATGAAGCCATCTCGGGAGGGAGATGAAAAGGTCATGGAGTCGCTGCTGCTGGTGGCGTTTTCCCGCAGCATTCAAATCGCAGTTGAGGCTGGATTCTAAATTCTGCCCGCAAGTTGAGCTCTTCCTCTGCGGCGCGCAATGCCAAATGCTCCACGCAGTGCGGTGTCGGCAACTCCAATCTCGCGCTCACTTCTGCTCGGGATTGCAACACAGGGGTGCGACCACTGCACGCCTTTCCCCATTCAGGCGTCCGATTCTTCAAAGGCAGCCCATCCTAGATGTATATTGTAATGGGGTTACCAGATCCAAACTGGGACAGAGTGGCAGTGCCACATCCTGGAAGGGTTTCAAAAGCTGCACTTGCCCAAATTCCCACTTCTATACAATGGTTAAAGGTATAGGCACTCTGCCCCAGTTTGTATCTGGTAATCCTATATTATAAGCCTATCTAGTTCAAATAAGTTGGGGATCTGCTAGCAGATCTCTGGCCAATTGGCAACCCTTTCCGACTCTCCAAGGAAGAATTGCTGACCTTCCTGGTAGTCATTGCTCCTCACTGTGGCTCACCGACCGAAGAAATATTTCAAAAAGGGCTCAAGCTGGCTAGCAACCACACAGATGAAAATGTAAGACCCCGACGATATAACAGGACACATTACACAAGATAAGGGGGAAAAAGTGCTAAAAAGCAACGGAAGACTCTTAAAACCGCCGCGCCCCTAGGCCTGAGCGAACACGAGTAGAGCCTTGAAGAGGTAGAAAACTGACTGCGCATGTCTACTCAGAAGTAAGACTCGAGTTCAGTGGGTTCACACTCCCAGGTAAATGGAAAGAAATACCAGAGCCTAGGTCATAGGACATATAGTCATAATTAGCTCACCATTAGGTATGGTGCTGCGTCCCGAACCATTCTACTGTATTGCATCTGTTCCTGCTTGGTGTATCTCAGATCTTGATAAACAATCAAAGGCTGCGTGCCTGTTTTAAGGAATTAAGGCAAGTCCACTTAGAACAGTGGTTCTCAATCTGTGGGTTGGGACTCCTAAGGGGATTGAGAACCAATTTTCGGGGGTCACGGAGAGCTGGGTGCTACTGTTTTGAAAATCTGGGTGCGGCATCTTGAAAAGTTATCTTTAACTACCATCTGCCACCATTTTTCCAAATAGGGCTGGTTATAACTTATGAGTGGGGCTGGTAAAAGTACAACATTTAAAGTGTGATTTTATTTTTTATTTTTTTAAAAAGTGTGATTTATTGAAAAGAATTCCTTCTGCTTAATGTCATCACTTCTGGCTCTGCCAGAGCAATGTCACTTCCTGTTTCCTGCTTAATGACATCACTTCTGGCCTTAGTATAGGTCTAACAGGGGTCCTGATAGGGATGTTGTACGTAAAAAGTAGGTCCTGATACTAAAAATGTTGGGAACCACTGACTTAGAGTAAGTCGTACTGTGTTCAACTCCCAGGTGCTTAGGATTGCGACCTAAGGCTGCGGTTCTGTGCATACTAACCTCTGTATAGGCACTATTGATTATAAAGGGAGTTGCTTCAGTTAATTATAATCACAGGACTGAACTGTACACTGTGCTTGATTGAGTTTAAAATCTCAGATAACTGCTCACAACCACACTTAGCTATGTGTATTGACTGTAAAAGATGGCTGTGTTGACTCCATGGGCATATCAAGTAACTGCAGACTGCCGCCCCCAACTCCTGCCCCTACATCTTATTTTTTCCTTTTTTGCAAATTTGGAAAGAGTTGTAAAAAGACAAGGACCCAAGTTTTAGCCTTTAGTCAAAATCCTTCTGTTTTAACAATTTGCAGCAGCAGCAGCTCAGTTAACCAGCCATACTAGGAAGCCTCGCTGTGTTCCTTTGGGTTACTCCACATAAAAATGCTGAAGATCAGCTTTCAAGCCGAAACTAGTTGAAATGCCGCTCAACAATGTTTGCGTTTGTTGAAATGCAGCTAGGACAGTGGTCCTCAACCTTTTCCATGCCACAACCCCAATGTATTAATAAATAAATATGAGGCTAGAGCCTCCACTGTTGACCCTGCCCCCTGCCAGGACCCTATGTGCCCACCACGTCACCACCTATTCCCTGCTCCTAACACTCTTCACTAATAAGAATATTTAGTTTCAAAGAACAGGAAAAAGCTACCATGAAGCCTGGGACTGGTGAAAGCTATTTTAGCACAATTCTAAGAACCTGAGCAGGTCTAGGCCATAATCTCTGGTACCTGAAGCCTCCCCTCTTTATCTGGTGCTGTAGTTCAGTGGTCTTCAACCTTCTTCATTCCCATAAGTTGCCATGACCCCACAACAGAGGCTTCGTGACCCGATTGGGGTCCCAACTTCACGGCTGAAGAACACTGAGCTAGGAGGACGTGTAGATTTTATCAGCACAGCAGTGGGGAGAGGGATTCTTTTTAAACCAGTAAGTGTCCCCCACCCACAAACATTCATGCCTTGTGGAAAAGAGTTGGAGCCCATATATGAAGGACTGTGCTGCATGTTCCCTACAGGGAAAAGAAAAGCTGTTCTACTCAACAGCACATTTTAGTAAATGTTCAAATATTTTAAGCAGTATTTGAACTACAAGGTTCTTCTATAATTGTGACACGAGAAAATGAGACAAATCCAGGCTGATAACAATGCTTTTAAATTGTAGTTTATTCCTTCAAACTTCAACTGTATTAAATACAAATATTGCTATAAATCCTTCTTATATTGTGCCTGATCTTTCGCTTCAATATGGTACTAAACATGTTTATAAAACAAAACCTTGATCATACTGTGCTGAAAATAGTGAACAATAATCCGTTCAGCTGTAGTGGCATCTGGTCCAAAAATGACTGTCCTACTTCAGGTTGCAGAACCTTCATTTCTCCAAACACCTGAACTGCATGGTTGTCTGCACTGCATTGCCCTTGTTGCAAATGTTCACAGTTTTAAACAGCAGCTTTATTTATTACATCCTCTCCTTGTCTGAACAGTGGACAGAAGTAGGTTTGCAAACTTTGAATTGGGCTAACTATGGTTAGCAAAAGTACTGGGGCAGATGTTATCACTAACCACAGTTGCTTTCTGAAAGGAGGGGGACAAGAAGTGGTCTTGTATGGGGGGGGGAGCAGCATGCAAGGTTACAGACGCTTCACCAAGGATAGCCTTTGTTTTCTACCATTTTCTTTACACTACAACATGAGGGCAAGTTGCTTTTCAAGTGTTGAAAAATATACAGATGTACTCTGCTTTTTATTTAATTGTAAGCAGACCGTCTAGCCTGAATGAACACAGTCATTTTCACAAGGCCATTTTGACACAGCTATGTGTCACAAAAGTAAGGCACTAACTTCAGTCTATTATTATACTGGCAAACCATGATATTGCTACTGTAGGTGTGGTCTTGGACATGCATGGAAATATGACTACACCGGGTCATATTTAATTCACTGCATAGGTCATATTTAATTCACTCCTATACGAATAGGAGGCTATTCTCTCCACATATATTGCATGTATTTTCCTTCATTGTCTACGTGCTAATACTGTCGTAAAAGTTATTTCTGACCTCTGCTCAATTTCTCCTAAAGTTAGTCATATCAACTTTGCGAACGGATGTGCTTAATGTCAGTGGCATAATACACTAATTCCATACACAAAATAAATTCCATTAACATTTCATGGTACTTCCATATGCTATATTAAAAGGAGGGTACCAGGCTGAAGTCAGTGCTCCATGGAAACCAGATTTCATCCAGTGAGGCTGCTATCCTCACACTTTGAGGAAATAAACAGCATTGTTTTAGATATGACTGTTGAGTAAATGTAGTTAGGATTGGATTGTGATATACTCACAGGCAAACTGGCCACTTATTTTGTCATGTAATGCTGTATGTGGGAGATACTGCACGAACACCTCTTGGTGTAAGTAG
The DNA here is from genome assembly GCA_029204185.1 of Lerista edwardsae. Lineage (NCBI taxonomy): Eukaryota > Metazoa > Chordata > Lepidosauria > Squamata > Scincidae > Lerista > Lerista edwardsae. The sequence goes on from JAJKFI010037466.1 coordinate 8,390, forward strand.
GCTATAAAGGTAAAGGTTTCCCCACGACCGAATCGTCTAGTTTCCCCACGACCGAAACGATCATCTCCGTTTCAAAGCCTGTAGAGCTGGCGTTTTGTCTGAGAGCAAGCTTCCGTGGTCATGTGGCCGGCATGACTCTATGCCATAGCGCACGGAACGCCGTTCCCTTCCCATCAAAGTGGTCCCTATTTATCTACTTGCATTTAGGTGCTTTCGAACTGCTAGGTTGGCAGGAGCTGGGACAAGCAACGGGAGCTCACTCTGTCGCGCAGTCCTGAACTCCCAACCTTCCGGTCAGAAAGCCCAGCAACAGCGGATTAACCCGCTGCACCACCACGTCCCACTAGTAGGCTATACATGGATATAATATACACTGCCGCTATTGTGATCACAATGACTGGAAGTTACCACAGCAAGTGTAGACCTTATTGCTGTGATCTGTACAGTTCAGGTCATTCCTATGATTCTCTACAGAATCCTGTTAGGGAAGAGTTGTAGCTCAGTGCTAGAGCATATTGATTTGCATGTAGAAGATTCCCAATTGAATCTCCTGATAGAACTGAGAAAAATTCCTACGACATCTTGGAAAACTGCTGCTGATTATTGTTGACAGTATTGATGAGCCAATGGTCTGACTCGGTATAAGGCAGCTTCCTAGGATCCTGTACAGTGGAGGCATACTGAACTGGCTTAAGTGTGTGAGCCAGCCAGCTAATCCTCAATATCTAGCCAGTGCATCTTCCTGTATCTCTAGCATTACAGGGTGTTACGGTAGCAAGCTATTGGGATTTCTTGCTGGTGGTGCCACTATGCTTTGTAAAATCTAGTCCTGAGCTGGCATAGCAGGAGTTCACTGGATGTAAACCAGCTTAACTCACTGCCAAAAGCAGTACAGGTATATGAACTAGTTGTCAATACATAATTCTATTTTTTTTTTAACAAAGAACACAGTCTTGTTCTTTCATATTTCAAAGAACAGGCCCTAAGTAGTAGGCACTTGTTTTGTGAATCTACAGCAGATAAGATATAATGATCAATTTCTTAAATAAATGAATATGATATACTATAGTATAGAACTAAAAACAAGAAACCACCCAGATTGTCTAATCCTCAAAATCATTAGCAGAGCCAGTTCACAGATCAAACTAAGCCAAACTGAAGCCTGTCCAGATTGCTCCCCCTTTGTCTCCTCAGCTCTGGCACAAACTCCAGTTTTACATGAGGGTTTGCTTAAACCAGCAATCTCCAAACTGGTTTGAATGGCATTTTGTGTTCTGCTGGGGAAGCCACGAAAATACCTCTGCTATAGCTCCCAGGGGTCTTCGCAGCTAGCTGCCTCTGCGCAGAATGCCCAGCACATGGTTTGCTGGGGTGGCAGCCCCCTGGGAGCTGTAGTAGGGGTCTTTCATGGCTTCCCCAGACTGGTGATCATGCTGGGGAAGGGTCAGGAGGGCACCAGATCCAGCCCCGAGCTGGAGTTTGGAGCCCCCTGGTTTAAACCGTGGTTCCACAGAGCCAAGAACTGTGGTTCACAAACCAGGATATAAAGCCTGAGTTTAATCGTTGTCTCCCATTCCGGTTTGCAAACCAGAATTGAACCATAGTTCCTGCTTGTGCATAAACAACAGAGTCATGATTTAAACAAACTGGGATGTTGATGGCACACACATAATGGTAAAGAGGTAGATGAATCATATGATCTCAACAGGCTTCAGGAACATAGCCTGATCCAAACTGTTTTAAAATTGTGTGAACGAGCCCTTTCTTACTAACTAAATAAGCAGTCTTCTCAAATATTAAAATGTCAACACACCGTATGACTGGTGAATATACACACGCACACTGAAATATGTTCAGCTATTACTACACACACACACACACACACACACACACACACACACACACACACACAACTTCATGTTATTAATGATTAGTTGCATCCATATTTCACTGTGCTTTTGTAAGGGAAAGTGAATGTGACTGTATGCAGAAGGGCTGGTTTACACAGGAAAAAAATTATCCTGTGTGGGAATAGGAAAGTACATGAATCTTGAATGCACATGTATGAACAAAGAAACAGGAAGTTGCCATGAGTTCACATCAGCAAAACCCATAGTTTCATTTTTATCCAAAAAAGCTAATTTGTAATTTCTTAAAAAATGTAATTTCTTAAAAAAAATACTAATATAGTAACGATTGTTTTATAGTAAAAGGAAATGAATTTCTATTAAAAAAAATCTTAAAGAATATCCACAACATCGTAGGTGCCCTTCAATGTGCTTAGCCATTATTTTAAAACCACACATTTAGGAGAGTGAAATAAATTATTCACTCATTGTTTAATATTCAGAGACAATATATATCTGCATTACTGATTTTTTGTGCATTCCAGTTTAACTAACCAGAAATGAGATAACACTTTGGAAAACTAACACTCTGTTCTCACTTTCCCACATGTTCCCCCTCCCAATGTAGCAATCAAGGCGTGGTCTGTATTTCTTCATAGAGGGCCTAATCCTATCCGAATTTCCAGTACTGATGCAACCATGCCAATGAAAGGTACACTGCATCTTGCGGTGATGGGAGGCAATCAGAGAGGCCTTCCAAGATTAGGGAATTTTTTTCACTTTACTCCAGGGCTATATTGCAGTTGCAGCAGCCCTGGAAAGTTGGATAGGATTGGGCCCTAAGGGAAGTGAAGTTTCTAAAGCAGGACTTTGACTGCAATTGCCCTGAGGCCCTAAAATAGAAGGACCTTCCTAGCAAATTCAAACACTCTGGCCTACCACTCTTCCGTCGTTCAATGCTGTTCCATTGCTCTCTTCCTTTTCAAATCCAGCTAGTGCTGGGAGGAGCAGCAGAAGCTCTTTGCATCTCTTGGAGCATTACTGGGTGAGAGAATCAGTAGCTAAAACTCTGGCTTTCTGCTCACCAGGCCTGCACTGGAATCCTGAGAAGTCCTTTCAAGTCAGCGGCAAATTGATCCTACATAGTGACCAAAAGAAGATGCTACCAGAGATTTCAAGATAGCTCCACCCTGCTGCCACAAGAGGAAAGCAGAGCACTACCAAGATAAAAACTGCTTCCTGTAAGTAAACATTTTGGATTCTGCACATCTGACCACATACTTTCCTACAAAGTGAGACTATCCACAAACATCTGGTTTCCTTTGTGGGAGCAGCCTGCATCCTCAAAATGCAATATCGACATGTGCATGCACATTTCAAAATGTACCCAATAAATTTAGATTAGCTACATAACCAGGTTCGCTATCCAAAACTACATGCCTCTTATTCAGCAAGCTAATTGAAATGTGCTGTTTCCAACATGGTACAGTCCTCTCTTTGAGGATGCATTATCTAGCAACACATACTGGGATTGCATGTTTGAAAGTATCAGAGTTTCCCTACACTTTACAAGACCATAGGAGAAGGCTGCTCTTCCTCATTGTTGACAGCAAGAACAATCTTGTCCTGTATTTCAGAGTCAACACATTAATGCTGTTGTCCTAGGCACACTTACTTAAAAATATGTTTTATCAAGGATAACGTAGAATTCTTTTTCAAATGTCACAAACAAGATTAAGACATGAGTTGGTGGACTAATCTGTTGAAGTGGCTGCTGTTGTCTACATTTAAAAACAAGTATGGCTATTTTGAGGGTTTGTATGAAAATTGAGTTTAAATACTTTAGATCCGCTTACCATAAACTTTGTGTGTGGCACTGAGAAAACATTCAAACATCTGGGACTACAAGAACAGTACCACCAATAGTACTTTTCACCATAAAGTGCAAAAGAAGTGTTCCAGTAAGTAACTCAGAGTGCAAACAAAAGCCTATGATTAGCATGAGAATGTCTCTTTACTAGACGAGCATAGCTGTCTAGCTGATAAAACATACATCAGATGACTGGTCTGGTAAGATAATTGCTTATTACATTCAAGTCAAGTACTTAATGTAAAAAGAACTGCAGGACACAGTTTGAATAGACTCTGTACATGCTAGAAGCGCTTTCAGAGCAGCACAGAGCAGATATTACACAATGCCAATACTGCTATTCGTTTCTTTTTGGTTTTGACTCATGTAGCTCAACTAACAGCCTTGGGGTCAAGAGAAGGAAACTCCACTGGGCATCTATTTGATGAAGATCGTCTCTTCTCCAGGGCTCCCCCCAGCAACAGCTCTAGCATAACATATCTTAGGTGACTTTTACAGACGAGACTGCTAGGACAAACTCCTGAAAGGCTCCGTGTCTTTTTTTAGTCTCTGCACAATGACAGCATTTTTCAAGTTAGCTTCTTCCAGCGTGAGTGATTCATCCAGCAGTTCCCAAAAAGGAAGTGATGTGGTCAGTGTGAAGGGGCACCTTCCTTGAGGTCCTTGGAAACTGGTTATGAAGTCTCTGACGTGTCTTATTCTAAGAAGAAAAATACATCAAAATGAGAAGTTAAGTAAAATGTATTTTGAGATGATGGAGACTCCTACCCATATGGTTACTGCAAAACTACCCCCACCCCATTCCACAAAAACCACTAATCAATTTTGGATCAGGATCTTAGGCAAATAAGGTGCTTCCACAGTGAAGCTCTTTAGCATAGCTGATGCAGTGCTTTTTCAAAATCTTCAATGCAATAAAATGGGAGGCAGGGGGGAGCACAAGATCTCCTGGCACCTGAGATGGTGTACCAAATGCTGCCCCCCATACCTGGTGATGTTCCAGCTTCTGCCCCTTCTATTCATTGGACTGGAAAAGGAAGTGTGGAGGAGAGGATGCTCTAGCCCACCCTCCTTTCTCATGCCTCCATTCATAAGAACATAAGAAGAGCCCCACTGGATCAGGCCAAAGGCCCAGCTAGTCCAGGTTCTTGCATCTCGCAGCAGCCCACCAGATGCCTCAGGGAACACACAAGACAACTAGATATGTGCATCTCATTGCTACTCCCCTGCATTTGGCACTCCAAGGTAGCCTAACTCTAAAGTAAGGAGGTTGCACTAACCATCATGGCCTGTAGCCAGCGATGGACTTTTCCTCCAGAAATCTGTCCAGTCCCCTTTTAAAAGCATCTAGGCCTGATGCCATCACCACCTCCTGTGGCAAGGAGTTCCACATATAAATTACCTGCTGGGTAAAAAAGTATTTCTTTTTATCTGTTTTCACTCTCCCAACATTCAATTTTAGTGGATGTCTCCTGGTTCTGGTATTGTGAGAGAGGAAAAAGAACTTCCCTCTATCCACTTGATCCATCCCGTGCATTATTTTATATGTCTCAATCAAGTCCCCCCTCAGGCGCCTTTTTTCTAGGCTGAAGAGCCCCAAATGCTGTAGCCTTTCCTCATATGGGAAGTGCCCCAGCCCCGTAATCATTTTCGTCGCTCTCTTCTGCACCTCTCTAGTTCTCCTGTATCTCTTTTAAGGTGTGGCGACCAGAACTGTACACAGTACTCCAGATGTGGCCTTACCATCGATTGGTACAGTGGCATAATAAATATTGGGCCGTTTTATTCTCAACCCCTTTTTTTATTATCCCAAGCATGGAACTGGCCTTCCTTACCGCTGCCGCACATTGGGTCAACACTTTCATTGAGTTGTCTACTCGCACTCCAAGATCTCTCTCCTGATCTGCCACCGAAAGCTCAGAACCCATTAGCTTATAGTGAAAGTTTTGGTTTTTTGCCCCAATGTGCATCACTTTTCACTTGTCTACATTGAAATGCATCTGCCATTTGGCTGCCCATTCCCCCAGTTTGGAGAGATCCCTCTGGAGCTCTTCACAATCCCTTCTGATTTTCACCACTCGGAAAAGTTTTGTGTCATCTGCAAACTTGGCCACCTTGCTGCTTATGCCCGTCTCCAGGTCATTTATAAACAAGTTGAAAAGCATGGGTCCCAAGACGGATCCTTGGGGCACTCCGCTTTTCACCTCTTGCCATTGTGAAAATTGTCCATTGACACCCACTCTTTGCTTCCTGCTCCCCACCAGTTCTTAATCCATAAGAGAACCTGCCCTCTTATTCCCTGACTGTGAAGTTTAACCAGTAGCCTTTGGTGAGGGACCGTGTCAAATGCTTTCTGAAAATCCAGATATATAATATCCACGGGTTCGCCAGCATCCACATGCCGATTAACCTTTTCAAAGAATTCTAAAAGGTTTGTGAGGCAAGACTTACTCTTACAGAAGCCATGCTGACTTTCTTTCAGCAGCACTTGTTCTTCTATGTGCTTTAAGATTTTATCTTTGATGAGGCTTTCTACCATTTTACCTGGAACAGACGTTAGGCTGACCGGCCTGTAGATTCCCGTGTCCCCTCTCCTTCCTTTTTTAAAGATTGGCGTAACATTCGCTATCCTCCAATCCTCTGGCACCATGGCAGTTTTAAGGGACAAGTTGCATACTATAGTTAAGAGATGGGCAATTTCGTTCAGTTCCTTAATAACTCTTGGGAAGATGCCATCTGGGCCCGGTGACTTATTGACCTTTATTTTGTCGATTAGGTCTAAAACCTCTTTTCTTTTAACCGCCATCTGACTTAATTCCTTAGTCAGGAGGGGCCGTTCAGGCAGCGGTACCTGTCCGATGTCTTCTGCCGTGAAGACAGATGCAAAGAACTCATTTAATTTCTCTGCAATCTCCGAGTCCGCTTTTATTTCCCTTTCTCCCTCCCTATCCAGCGGGCCAACTGTCTCTCTGGCAGGTTTCCTGCTTCTAATGTATTCCTCTCTTTTTCCCCTCAATCTAGGGAGGAGTAAGAACAGTGCAGGCAAGAAGGTGTCACCTGACAAACTGCAGCCTGGGATGACTGCCTCAGTTACCTTCACAAATGGACTTGCCCTCAGTGGAGATTCCAAAAAGAAGGAAGCAGAAAAGGAAGAGAGCTAAGGGTTGAGCAATGGTTGAGCTATGGAGTACTCCCAATGATCTTGCAGTGAGAGTAGGTTTCAAGAATCCTGTCTGTTGGCAGTAGCTTTCAAGCCCCCCACTTCCCTGCTGCTTCCAAAATTGGTGGCTTCTGTAGTGACAAGCGAAGGAAACGACATGCGCGTGCGCATGTACACCCTAGACTCCAGACCCTGGGAAAAGACTTTAAAGTGAGGCTTGTGATGAGCTGTGGAGAAGCAGCCTCTGCTCAGCCTTTGTGCCCCACCTCAAATTCTAGTATCAGGTATCAAAGAACTAGTAGGCTGTAAATATAATGGGCGAAAGGATGGAGTAGTAGTGAGGTGAAGGTGATGTACATATGTTGTGATTGTGTTGCTTTTTTTTGGTTCTCCCAAAAGTGTGAAAATAAATGAGGTCTCAAAAGGCACAGAAGAAAAATGGGAAACATGCAACAGTGATTTACAATGGTAAGAAATGGGTGAAGTGCTCTCATTTTAAACCCCATCAGCCCTTTTAACAGCCAAACCCTATGAATGTTTACTAAAAAAAATCAGCCCCATGAGTTCTACATGGTTTGTTCCTAAGTATGCATATATAGGATCACAGCCTAAAAATCTTAGCAGTTCATAAAAGCAAATTTAGTGAATGGAGGCAGGAAAGAGGAAATGTTCTGCTTGTGGCAGAGAAGCTGGCACTAGTCTTCACCCCATACATGAAAGCCTCCTGGTCCCCAAAGGGCATACAAGCAGATTCCTTTTATTCTACTGCCCTCTACTGATACCCTGCTGAAGTACAGGATGAGAAGTATAGAGTAATATATGGAGCAATGATTAGCAAGGCAAAATATTAGTAAAGTAAAGGTTTCCCCATGACCGAATGGTCTAGTCATGACCGACTGTAGGGGGCGGTGATCATCTCCGTTTCTAAGACTGTAGAGCTGGTGTTTGTCCTAGGACAAGCTTCTGTGGTCATGTGGCCAGCATGACTCTACGCCGTAGTGCGTGGAACGCCGTTACCTTCCCACCGAAGTGGTCCCTATTTATCTACTCATATTTTTACGTGCTTTCGAACTGCTAGGTTGGCAGGAGCTGGGCCAAGCAACGGGAGCTCACTCCGTCGCATGGTCTTGAACTGCCAACCTTCCGGTCAGCAAGCTCAGCAGCAGCGGTTTAACCCGCAGCCCACCATGTCCCAAAATTAATATTAAAATATTAATATTAAAATATTAGTACTAATTTGAAAATATGCAAAGAAATTCTCAGTTCCTATATTATCTAGATCACAGACATTATGATACTAATATGATCTCAACGTTTACAGTTCTGGATAAAACCCAATAAGACCCGAGTTTTGAACTATACAATACTATCCTATCTGAACTAAACTGACATGAATGTGAAAACCTTGACTTAGTTGGGGGATCCAAAACAAGCCCATACCCACTTTTGCAAATTCAATGTCTCCCACATTTCTTAACTGTCAAGTACGGAACAAAGACAAATAGTGCCGTGTCAAGACCAAAAGTCTGTTTCCGAACTGGTCACTCCAATTTCATATATGCAATCCAGATGAGCTATTAAATCTGAGGTTTTTTTCCTCATATAGCCCGGCTCTCACTGTGAAAAGAAACATGAAATCCAAAGCCCAGGACACCTTCACAAATTGAAACCATGTTCGTTAACTTTCCTGCACTGAAAAATTCATTGTACTGTTTGCATTTATTATTTTAAGTTTCACATTTAATAGTTCTAAAGGAAACAAATGGAAATGGAAAGCTAATTGGAAGTGCCTGGATACTTCTCCGTCTACTAATCCAAATGAATTACTGATTAAAACACTTCTGTTAAAGTGCGAGTTAACATGATCTGTTCTTACCTATGAGAAATATTAAATTTTTGTACTATCCTTGTTCCATCTGCTAACCAGATCTGGATGCTTGTGATGGGCTCCAGATTATTTAGCACCACTGTGGGTCTTCTCTTTTCAATTTCTTCAATATTTCTTTTTGTTTTGGAGATTATTCTTGGTGTGGCACTGGAAAAGAAATTAAGACTACTTTAAACAATATCTCAGATCACTTGTTACCTTGGACCAGCAATGTGTGCATGCATGCAAGTATGCAATGCTTCACTTTGAATTGAAGATTTGGGACTAGTGCCCAGGCGTGACATAAGGTCAATCAGGTCGAACGTTAGCCAAATACCTATCTGTGGGCCAAATAACCTATCTGTGGGCCCTCTTGACTGGGCTGACCCCTAAACCTTCCATACTGGTGGCAGTGGTGACTAACAATGCACCATAAGAAAGGGGGGGGGATCCAGGGCCCTCACCATTGATCCGCTATAGGTAAGACAAATCTCCCCAGCAATAGCCAGGTAGGTCCAGCAGGGCAGGTTACCTGTGTGTTTTTTCTAGTTGTTGTTCAAACAGTCTGACAGATGATAAAAGCATTCTAATGAGTGCTCACCCTGTTTACAAAGGGATTGATAGGGATTGATGAAGGAACTATTCAGGGCGCAATCCTAAGCAGCGCCGGACTGGTGAGGCCAGGCCAGCGCCATATCCAATGCTGCTTAGGAGAGGCTGGAACCTCCCCGCAGCATTCATTCCCTTACCGCAGGGGAGGCTCCAGCCTCCACAATGCGCTCCTCCAATCTGTGCCGATTGGCGTAGATCCGAGGAGACCTCCAATCAGGCTTAGGAGGCAGCCTTATGCAGTTCCTGCATTACTATTTTACTATCATTTCATTGGTGAGCTTCTGCCAAGGACAGGGCTCCCATCACCCTAGGTTGGTTCAAGCAGGTGTGGAACTATAGCAGGGCCACAGTTTCAAGCAAGTCTTATGTACATGTCTCATTTATAAGTTAGCACTTAAAACAAGCCTAGAAAGAAAGAAAGGAAAAATTATTATTTTTAAAAAGCCTCATTATCCAGCTACTGCTCACCTTCCAAGCCGGTATCCTTGTCCAGAGAAAGGATGAAATAGTGGCTGTTTCGAAGTATAGACTTCATTCTTCTTGTCATCAACTTTCACAGCCACCTCCTCTTTGTCAAAAACCTTCTGCAGTTCAAGAGGCAGTTCCCTTTAAAAAGCAAATGTTAGAGGAGTTCCTCTTTAGACAGATATTTTAAACAGTTGAAAGGCATGCCATTCCCTTGTCCTCATCAAAACCTATAGTATCACCAGTTGTATAATTGTGTCTTTTCCTTATAAAAACAAAGCATGGTCTTTGCTCTGAAATTAATAGCTCTATCCTATGTTGCCCTTATGGCACATTTGTGACACCCCACGAGTAAGTGGCATCAATGGGGAGGCTTGCACTGATCTATTGTCGCTGCTGCAGTAACCCCAGCCACTGGTGGAGAGAAGGTAAGTGCTGAGCGGTGTAAGGAAGAATGGTGGGACAGCGAATAGGAGGTGTTTGTGGGCGGGGGAGGGCAGAACGGAAGGAGGGCCAGGCCCTGGAAGGTCTGATGGACTCTACTTTCTTTCCTGTACTCAAAAAGTACAATGCACAGTGGTCCACAACTGCGGGGCCTATTACTGAAATAAAGTCTGGTGCAGATGATAAAAGGATAAAAGGCCTTAAGGATGGACTTGACAATTTATTGATTCTGCCAAGTCAGATCCATTAGTGGATCTGACCAGGACTGTACAGTTTTTAAAATATCTTGTTTTTAAATATACCTGTGCTGTTTTCATTACGTGAATGAATGAAACCTTTATTGGCATTATAAACCAACCATAGCTATATACACAAGATACTCATGATACTCATTACTTGATACTCATTACAAGATACTCATGATACTTTCATTACTTATTTGAAAGCTGAAGCATAAAACTTCTAAAACGAACCATAACTTTTTTCAGGGTACAGGTACTATTGTTTGTTTTTTTGTCTTTTCAGACACAGTTCCAAGAAATTTTAAGCTATAATTGCAGTGGATAAAATGACTGGCTTGGACCCAGGAGAACTTAGCTCGGATCTCTGCTTACTGCTCAGCATCCCATTAGAATAGCAAGAATAATCCTACAACATCAAAGCACTTTTTAAAACTAAAAAGGATGTTTGAACTACAGACTGATGGTTTGAAAGAAAGAAAAAGCCTCAAGTCTTAGGACAGTTTAAGCAAAATTTTGTTGTTGCTTAGGATAAATTACTCATTTGTTCCAGAAAACCCTTGAGCTCAAACCATTAAGTAGATGATCTCTTGCCTGAAACTCTGCTGCGTGTTGTGAGTGTACAGTATATAGCCAAAGCAAGCAGTTTAGAGCAAGGGCGTTTGAGTTGGACTATTCCAATGCACAGTGCACAGCACAGCCTTTGGCAGCAAGATCTCAACATGCTGCCAAGCGTTTGTTTTCCAACATTAGTATGTGGCTGGCGACAGATACAGCATGCTTAGCCTTTCTAAATGTTATTGCTTTTATTCTATCTTACTACATTTGTGTTTTCATTTTCTTGTTGCAAGCTGCCTTGGAGTCCTCTTGCTGGGAGAAAAGGCAGCATATATTTAAATAAATAAGTGAAATAAAGGCATTGTGCAGTGTCATTAGAATAGCAACTGTAACACTGTAATTCACACCTTGAACTCAAACGTTCACCAGGCACAACGAATGGAAGCAAACCAGTTACAAGCTACAATCTGACTGGCGCACAAAGCCGACTTGCCCTTTTTTAATGGAGTCCAAGAATTGTTGATTTGCAACATCTGTGTAGGTTCGGAGTTCACCATCATTCACGGTAAATCCATTTTTCCATAATTTGATAGTTGTATCAGCCTGTGAAACAAGAACACAAATGAGCATAATCTCTAATGGCCCAATCCTATGCTGGGGCAGCACTGGTGGACTGTGCGCTGCCCTGGCAATGACGGTTGCAAGCATGCCATAAGGCACATTGTAGCGGCCAGGAGACAGACAGTGCTGGGCCTCTGCGCCAGTGGGACGACCAGTGGGAGCCTACAGTGATGAGTAGACTGTGGAGCAGTGGGAAGGCAGGGAGCAAAACTGGGTGGGTGAGGGCAGCCTGGGAGTGGTTCAGGCCCATGACGAGGCTGCCACTGCATCATTTGCTGTCTGAAAGCCCTACATGGGCTATTTGAATCTGTACCAGCAATTTTGCTGGTGCAGGTCCAAGTAGAACCATAAGGACTGCAGGTGATGTTCCCTTACTCCGAGGAGACCTCTGCCTGGGCTCATTGGCCCAGGGGCATACAGTGGCGGCTGTTTGAGGGCTGCTGTACTTTAGCAGTGGCAGCCAGCATAGGATTGGGCTCCCGGCAGTAAATCTATATAACTTAGGCAATAAGGCATCGGTCACGTTGGCCTAGATCAGTTTTCTCAAAACTGTGGGTTGGGACCCACTAGGTGCAGCCATCACTGAAAATATGGCAAGTTGGGACACTGGGGAAGGGATGGGGCTATGTGGTTGCTTGGGTCAAAGTTTTAAATAGGCTTTTTTTTCCTTTCTGATTCACTTTGTTATTGGAAAATGGCTGAGAAAATAACTTATTGCTACATTCTCATGAAAGCAGCAGGCTCTGGCGTCAGGATGATAGCACTTCCGGCCATGACAGTTCTGGTTGGTCGCAGACAGACTGCCATTCTAAAAAGTTGGTCCCAGTGCTAAAAGGTTTGAGATCCACTGGCCTAGATCCAATGACCACATTGCCAATCTTAGTATGTGCTGTCAAAAACCAAGGAATGAGCTATGTTCATATATGAATATTTTTCTGGCATCATCAGGGCTAAAAACAGTATCTACAAGGCCAAATCTGCACATTTTTGCAGGGTGAAAGTTGATGTTTGCAAAACAGGCGCCACAACTGCAAGGGTTTAAAAAATAAATTTAAAAACCCAGCATGCAAGCAATTCCTCTGAGTGGTAAGTGGAACTTGGTCAGTGAAGAACACAATGCAACAGAACATGAAATACTAAAAGGAGCGTTCAATGCACCTCCTCTCTATATCCAAGCATTGGTCCCAGAACCCACTCCTTGCATATAGATTGCCCTTTTAGGAAAACGCACATCTATTCCGTCATTTTCATTCATTAGTTGGAAAGGAAGCAACTAATTAAAGGGTTTCCCCTAGAAGCAGAAGCTTTAATATTTTAGGGTATGTTTTGTATTATTGCATAAATAAAAGCATTCTTTTTTTTTTTAATGACTGTATCTTACAAAACCAAAGGCACTTACTGGACTTTGGACTTCAGCCTCTTGTGTGCATATTGCTCCAAGTTTCTGAGCTTCTTCAAAAAGGTTATCAACAAAAATCTCACAGCCTTTCTGCTCTGCACCATTAGGGAGTTGGCCATCAGTTCTTGGCTTGCAAAGCCTGTAAAAAAAATTTTTTTAAACACACACACACACACACACACACACACACACACACACAGAGAGAGAGAGAGAGAGAGAGAGAGAGAGAGAGAGAGAGAGAGAGAGCGCTGCATAAAGGTCAGAAGCAGTCACCCGGCTCCTTAGGAAACCCCCGTTTTAGCTTGAGTGACAGCATTCTATCTATACTGAGATTGACCTAGGAAGCAATCACATTCTCCATTCTGTCCAGAGCTTTGGGTCACATATCATTCCCTAAATTCCCTCCTAAAATGTATATTGGTCCCATGATCATTTAGTTTCTCCAGAAAAAAAGGGGGTCCTTGACCTAAGATTCTATCTAGGTTTAGCTCACTCCTAGGCACTGGTCCGGTTCACACACCGACTTGGGGGCAGGATATTTGAATACAGCATCTGTTAATTTCAAGCCAGACTATCAGAGCTTGGCAGAGCCAGTCTCCATACAAATGGGATAAAATCAAGCTGACCTGTTGGGACAGGATGTGTGGGAGATGCAAGATGCCAGCCATGATGTGATGCTCAAGATATGGACTCAGCACTACAGTGAAGATTGCTGCAACAGGTTACCCATTTTTTGGAGGTAAACCACACGACTAGCAAGCAATTAAATCTGAGCCAGCCATTCTTGTTACTATCAGTTGCCTAATATTTCAGAAAGTTATTTGGGTCTATCTTAACACTGCTTCATAAGCTATGACTATTTCAGATCAAGCAAGTTGTGGAAGAACGTTCCTTCACAAATAACAAATAACCACATTTACCCAAAATCAACTAGAATTTCCTTCCAAATAAGCAGGCTTATAACCATAGCCTAAATAATTACAATATGAGAAGTAAGAAGAGATCATCATCAAAAAATTAGATTAGGCAACTAACTTGCAGCTTATTTGATTTTCTTTGAATCTAGTTGGAAGCAGGCATGGTGCAATGACAAATCCAAATAGTGAAGGGAGGGAAATTTATTTGCAAAAAGAGACAGAAGGGGTGCATTATCCCAGAACTTGCTGCTGCCAATACCAGGGATGGGCACTTGACTCGGGTTGACTCAAGTCGTGCAAAATCCCATTTTTCAGCGACTCAAATTGACTCAAGCCATGGATGTCACCCACCCCAACTCGCAACTTGGGGATAGTGACTTGAAAAAAAGAGCTGAGGCTCAAAATGACATGTGTCCATATCTTGAGGGGTGTGTGTGTGTGTGTGTGTGTGTGTGTGCGCACACACACACACACACACACACACACACACGCACACACGCACACACGTGCCTTTTTTAGCCACTTCTGCGTTGTGTTGAAGATCTTGTGAGCAATCCAGAAGCTGGCTTTCAGACTGACAGCAGAAGCAGGCATGGTGGGAAGAGAATAGGTTGATTCCAGGATGTGGGGCTAGCGGGGAGGAGGAGGTTTTGTTCAAGAAAACCATTGACTTGCAACTAGAGTTGTTTCTCAAATGACTCATGACTTGACCTAAGTATGCAAGCTTATGGTAACTTGCATGCAAGCTTCAGGCAGCCTGAATGCTTGAAAAGACTAGTTCAAACGCTAGCAAATGTTTATTTGCTCACTTCGAGTTGTGACAGGTGCATGCTATGACTCACAAGTTGAGGGGTCAATGACTTGCAACTCAAGCTTAGTGACTTAGGCACATCACTGGCAAATACCAAATTCTGGTTTTAAATGCAAGTTGAAATCAGGTCTTAAGTGGTTCAGTTCACTTGGCAGTTGACTTTGCTTTTTAAAAGGATCTTCGATAGTTGTTGCCTGCTGAGAAATCTAGCTTGGTATACTTTGACTGAAGCAAGAGGACTAAAATGGGAACATGAACAGTGCTACCGGGTAGCTTGGGGGCAAATCTCAGCACTGGGCCTCCTAAGGCACCCCCCCCAATTGTACACTGGGCACTACTACTTGCACCGATACTGAGGGTCCAGGCCTCAACCCAGCTAAGTGAGCCCTCTGATGGGCATGAACCATTGGCCAGTGTCCCATCTGACCACCACCCTGCCCCCACAAGGGCAAGATAAATATTGGTATGGATTAAGACATGGGCCTGCATGTTTGTGTACTAAAAATTAAGCAGCAATTGCAAGGGAAGCCCAATCAGGATAGGGACCATGATGCATGATGAAGTATACCCTTTCCCTTTACACAGTGACAAGAAATGTGAGACACACACACCAAATTGTCTTTAGCTGCAGGAAGAGAAACTCCTGGGGAGATACGTGAAATAGCTGTCATTACGGAAATCATTCTATAAAGTACACGTCTTCAATTCAAGGACAATCTAATTCTTGCTAGCTTAACTTGCAACTGATTAGACACTGCAGATAGTACAGATATCCACTAGTGTCAACAGTTTGCCAACACCATATTACCTCTAGTTTTGGAAATGGACCTAACAAATACTTGTGTATCATTTGGGACTACAGACAAGTTTGCAAAGGTTCTACAGCACCTTAAAACTGATCTTAACAATGCGAAATAATGAAATATGGTTATGCAATGTGCACGCGCGCGCACGCGCACACACACACACACACACAGAGGGATCCTCCTCTTGGATACGGAAACTGCAGATAAGGGGGAATCCTATCTTTGCGGTCTCCTATGCCCTCTCCCCTGCACACTTTAATGTTTATTTGCTTCCAGTTAATAAATTTTTTCTTCCTTTTAGAGGTCACTTGTATGCAAGCTTTAGGCGCCTGAATGCTTGAAAAGGCTTGTTCAAATGCTAACAGGAAGCATGAAGTGAAATGTTTACCATTGGCAACGGATGTCATTGTGCAGACCTGGCCACCGGCCACTTGCGACGGTGGCAGACCACGCTCACTGATGTTGTCGCATTTGTGACAACTCTTTACGCTGTCAGAACACTCGTTCCAGCAACGTAAACAGCCCATAAGATTGAGCCATAAAATTTACAAAGCAAAACAGGCTTTTATGTTTACTAGCAAACATGTGTGCAATCATATAAGCACCAAGAAAACATTTGCTACTCCTAGGACATGTGGCCACATGTACAGGAAGTACATGTTTCATCTGCTCCACAGAGCTATTGTGAAGAAAAATATTGTCTTTGCAAAACCAAGATCCTGGGTGGAGAGTGGTTTTGCTCTTTAATAGAAAACACTGCTTTGTGTTCACGAGCACCCAGCTATACCAACTCTGACTTTGTGCACAAGCTTCACAAGGCTGTTCTCTTGGATGAATCCTACTAATTTGTGAGTGAGCCTTCCTCACAAGTTCCTAGGGGATTGTACCAGGGATGGTAACTCGAGTCACGTGAGTCGAGTCAGAGTTGCAAAATTACACATTTTCACCAACATGTACACTCGAGTCATGCGTGTCAATGACCCAGGCGTGATTTGAGATTTGGGTCCACCAACTGAGAAATGAGTCATGAGTCTGAAAAACATGAGTCACGATGTGATAAAATAGTTACGTTTCATGTACCTATTTCTGTTTTATACTTTCTGTGTACTTTCCAAGGGCCTGGTCTGATGTTGTCAGAGGTGTCCTGGCTGGGGGGAGGAGGAGTGGCTGCCGGCCAATCGGGTGAGTCTCCAGCAGGAGATCAGGGGATGGATGGAGTCTCTCTCTCTCCTGTGGGCTTTGCTACTGGATGGTTGCAGGGAGAGCCGCTCTGTGGGGAGGCAGAGTGGATGGCTGCTGGGAGAAGCCCAGCAGAGAGGATTTAGGAAGAACCCCAGTATTAGTGAGCAGGCGTTAGGTTTTGATTTGTTTTAGTCTGTGTTTTCCCAGGCCATGTGTTTTACACGTTTTCCCCAAGAATGTTAGATAGCTGGATAGGCCATGACGTCACAGACTTGAAGCCGTGGATTTACTAAAATGGCTGACTGAATCATTGCCGGGAACAACGAGGTTTGCCGCCGGAGGGGCTCTCTCGCTCGCACGGCGCGCGTGTGAAAGTTAATTTTATGGGGGGGGGTGAGTGTAGGAGTTTAAAAAAATACTCTTAATAGCCTAGAAGTAAAAAAGAATTACTCTCCTGTTGACAACTACTTGTGTTATGAAGAGATTTTAATGTAATATAATTACGTGGAATTAAACCTTGGAATTGCATATTAACTCATAATATGGTTACCACTGATGTTTCTCCACGATCACACGTTGTTATTTTGGTAAGTTTTTACTTCAGGAGTAAACGATTAAGCGCTAAACATCATGCGAAAACCCATTGGAAATGCTTGGAATGAGCAATGTTTTGGACATACTGTCATGGCCGCTAAGCCCGCCCAGTGGAGTCAATGGGTTCCCATTCATTTTAAAGGGAGGGCCTAGCCCTGGTTTTCCCCCCTCAGAGTAATCTGGGCTAGGCCACGCCTGAGTAGGCCTTGCTAGGCCTGTGTGAGTCAGCTCCGCCTGAGGGGCAGTTAGACTGTTTTATATTTGTAACCTATGTTTATCTCTGGCACCCCAACCTCTTTTTACCCTTAACAATCTTTTAATAAAAACCCTTCTTGCCTTGTTCCGGCTTCACAGTGATGGATTAGCCTCCTTGCTCTATAAGAGTGAGTGTAGAGACCCTTGAGGTAATAACCTCTGCTAGGAGAGGAGTTTAGCCTAGGAAACTTCTCTGGCAACCTGGTACCTAGGCTGGTGGCAGCAGACTGGAACTACCAAGGCGGTTCCCCACTAAGCTGCGGGTTTCAAACCATGTGGGCGAGTAAGGGGGTCAGAGGTTACAACCCCCCTTTCGTTCATGACACACGAAGACATGTATATTTTCCCTCATGAGCCTGTGTGTGCTTGCTTACTTTTTTGCGGCTTCTACATTGAGCAGAGGACTTTATGGGGTAATCTGGAAGCTGCTGGCATTCAGACCGGAGGAAGCAGCAGTGTGGGTTAGTTCCAGCAAGGAGGCTGGGACGAATTCGTGTTTTGGTTTGGGGTAGCTGGGTGCACGAGGCAGGAGCGGGGAGGAACCAGAGGAAGGCAGATGAATCCAGCATATGAAGGAGGGACCAGGATCTCTTGTTTATCTCGGAACAGACAATTGATGGAACGAAGGAATGGTCTGATTTTTTTTTTATTCTGGACAAGGAAGGGAGGAGCCCAAGGGATGGGGGTGAAGGTTCTTGTCATAGAAACAAGTGGTTGGAGAAGTCCAGAAGGGAGGGGAAGGCCAGGGAGGAAATGATGGCGGGCAAGCCAGAAGGCTGCTCCTAGTGAGAAGAGAAACGCCTTCCAACCTCATGGCTTGGGGGGGGGGGATGCAGTTCTCCTATCCACTGTTGTTAACTGGGAGGAAGCCTCATTGACTAACTGGCTGCTATGTGAGTACTTCTGATCAGAGCTGCAATTGGGTCATACTAGTAAACCTCTTGGCTGCTGCACCTAACCCTCCCGCTTACTTCTGTCTCCTCATGCTTTCCCACCCCTCTGGCCTTACCTAGCTTGGACGCTTCCCAATCCCTGTTGGGACTGTGCCATGGAGTGCCCGGCACTCCTTCTGAAGGTGGAATTGGGAGTCGTGTTGTGAACAGGGAGGTGGGGTTTGTTGCTCGGTTCATATGGATCCAACAGATTTTTCTGCACTGCACTGCTACACTTGCTGAATAGCAGCAGCAACAAGGCTTTTGTTTACATGAAGTGGTGGTTGAAGGAAGTGAAGGACTTCAGCACACCGCTGAATGTAGATGGGATGGAAATATCAGGGGAGCGTAAAAAGGCAACCCCAATAACAACACCCCGTACCTCCCTTTTTTCCGTGGAGTTGTGCCTGAGTCACGCCGTGGCTTGCTTCCCAAAAGACTCGTACCCGAGTCAAAATGACTCAGGGAATTTCTGGGGGGAGGAGTTACCACAAGTGAGCGCTATGACTTGTGGACGAGTCCAGTCGCGAGGGGCGGAGACTTGCAAACCTGACTGGAACTTAAGTGACTTCAGCCCATCCCTGGATTGTACAGTAGCTAGGCAATAGCATATGTGTATCAGCCCCAAAGAAAGCTTTTTTAATTAAAAAACAACAATGTACAGTAAACCAAGAATATGTAATACTTGCCATCCTTGCTTCAATGTTTCAGTCTTGTTTACTTCTTGCATGCTGTTCCACCTAATATTGAAAAAATAATAATTGTAATCCACACAAACAACATGAGTTTACTACAGTAGTTAGCAACTTTTTCCAACTAGTGGCTTCCTTGACCAGTGGTGTCATGGCCACTTTGGTGCCTGGGGGTACACTTGGAAGTGCTGCCCCTCAGCCATTTCACACCCTGGAGGCATTCTGTGAGCCACGTGCTGCCTCCCTGGCCCTTAAAAGGCCTTCTAGGGAGCTTTAAAAGTCACTTCCAGGTTTTGCCAAAAACTGGAAGTGATGCTTAAAGGTCCTCCAGAGGGTTTAGAAAGATTTGGGAGGCAGCAGACAACCCTTGGGGCAGCATGGCTATGGGTTAGCATGGCCCCCCAGTCATGCTGCTGGGATCACGTGATCCTGTTGAGCCTCTAGGAACACCACTGCTCTTGACCTAGTGGGCAATTAGCCACAGCTCCCCATTTAGTGCTACAATCTTAAGCATTGTAAAAGGAAGCAAGTTTTTCGCGAGGATTCTGTGACTTTCCTGGCTGATTTCCATGGTTCCCCAGGGCGCCACAGCTCACAGTTTTCACTAGATAGCACTTTTGAATCCACAAAGTCTGCAATACAGATTGCCTCTCCAAGAAGGTCTGTGACTCCTAAGTTATTTAAAAGATGGTGAGTTGCTGCCTGCAGTTTGATCTTAAGCTCTGCCAACCACTGCTTAAGGAAGAATAGGAGTACACTTCAGGCTCTGTGAGCTATGATGACGCTCTGCTCCAACAGTTAAGTCATTGTGTTACATTCACAGATCACCACTCATCCCTCAAACAGAGCTGGGTACATGGAACACAAGTGGATAAAAAAATTCATGCGGAAATGGGAGGGGGGGCCACAGGTGGGGCTGTACCAACCAGGATATTGCTGTAATGGAATTGTCCATTGGCAATTCTGGAATTAATAGGATCAATTCTCCCATACATATAAAACAGCTATATTTCACTTTCTGTACAAAATGCTTAAATCAATCAACAGTATTTATATACTGCTTTTCAACACAAAGTG
The DNA here is from genome assembly GCA_029204185.1 of Lerista edwardsae. NCBI lineage: Eukaryota > Metazoa > Chordata > Lepidosauria > Squamata > Scincidae > Lerista > Lerista edwardsae. The sequence continues at coordinate 28,738 of JAJKFI010037466.1, forward strand.
GTTTACAGGCAAATAATAAAGTTAAATGGCTTCCTGTCCCAAAAGGGCTCACAATTAAAAAAAAAGGCAGACCACCGCCAGCAACAGGCACTAGAAAAGACACTGCGCAAGGGTGAAGAGGGACAATTATTCTCCCCTGCTAAATATAAGATGAACACCACTTGAAAAAGTGCCTCTTGCCCAGTTAGCAGGGGTTCACCTGCATTATCATGCTGGGATCTTTACAACTCTAACCATACCAAGTAAGCAAATGTTATTGACTCCGTATGGCAGCTGCAATTGAGTGTGAGTGGCTTGCCTAATGCAACCTAGTGAATTAATAGAAGAGGCAGGCTTTGAGGCACAGGTCTTGATTTGCAGCTCAGTCTCTTAGTGCAGTTCAGATTATTAGAGTGCAATCCAGAGCACTGAATCGACTGGCCGGCCTGGGAATGTTGCAACCAGGAGACCCAGGAGATAGCTGAGCCAGCACACAGACATCAAATCCAGCCTCCGCGCTGTGTTCGAACAGTAAAGAAGTGGCAGCTGAGAGCAGCTGGGACAGGGGGTGTGAGGGCAGAACAGGGTCGTATTGGTGTGTGGGAGAAAGCAGGGGAGGAAGGGCCGGTGGGCAGGCTGGCTTGGGGAGGGGACCACCCTGGGTGATCTAGGCTGGATCCAACCCCCTGACCCAGTCAGCCTTACCCAGGCCGCTCAGATTTGCGTCAGCAATTTTGCTGGTGCAGATCCAAGTAGCCCTATAGGGGTGGCTGCCGTGTGACACGGGATAAGGGGCAATAAAACTTCTTACTCCTGAGTTACATGGCAGTCACATCCTATCCTGCACTGGATATGGCGCAGGCCTGTTGGCCTGCCTATGCCAGCACAGGGTAGGATTGGGCTGTTAGTTGCTACATTACACCGGCTCTCACCAGCTATCCTTGTTATGCTTTCAGCATTATCATGTTGTCAAATTGCTGATGAAGATAGGATACTGATTAGTTTCTGCCTGTGCAAGCAGCAGCAGTGGGGCCATCGGACAGGACCTGCAAGTAAAAAGTCGCATTATATACTGCAGTTCGGAAAATGAAGTATTAGTTTTCTATGGAGAATTTTACTTAATGTATTTGGGCAAAGCTACACCTCATGCAGAAGATCTGCAATTGGATCCCCTTTTTTTGATTTGTTTTTGATGAAATGCAGCTGCGGGAGGGGTGGTTGCTAATTTGATCGGAGCAGTGATGAAAGTGATCAACTCTTCTTGCTTTGTTTTCCCATTCAAAATGGTGCTAACCCACCCACCCCCACACACACACACCATCTGGCAAATGGCAACTGGGAGATGCTTGAGTGGAAAAACCACACAGGGAGGGAGAGCTACATCCTGCCTTACCACTGCTCTGGTTAGATTGACCTGAAAGTTCTCACCCTGCTCCAGAACTACGTTTCATCAAAAACATGCATCTCATGTAATTTGCAATTTGTACTTTGGCGCTTTGAGAGTGGAATAAGTTGGTAGGATGGTGAACCACAGCTCTATGCTCCTGTAGTCTGGCATAATTTACAACAGAGCAGACAGTGTTCCATGCCACCACAGGTGAAGTCCAATCAACCAGTTAAGTTGGCTGTGACCTACTTTGCCAGTCAACTCCTACCTTCGTCAACACCACAAGTGGCAGGTACAGGTTTGTGTTTGCCTCAGTGACACCTAGGGATGCAAAGGCCTGCACAATACATCACAAAGAGGCTATGGCCCTTCTCAGAGATGCATTTCCACACAGAAACAATGTTGGGATACTGAAGGAAGTCCCTGGAAATTTACAGGCCTGAATGGGGAAAGGCCTAACACTAGGCCAACTCAGGGGGTAAAGTGCTGAGTCATTCGGGCCTAGCAGATCAGCAGTAAAGTGCTGAATCATTCTGACTCAGCTTCAACCTGGGGATGAGATCATCTGATCTCTGATTGGATGCTGGGGACTATTTAATCAAGACCAGAAACACCTGTGGTTAGTTGCTGGAGATGTAAGTGTTGCTGCTGGAGAAGCTTTGCTGTACCTGTTAGCTGTTCTTTGCTGCAAGAAGCCTTCTTCTGAGAATATAGAAGTTCTTGCTACCCTAATCTCTGTTGTCTGAGTGATTCCTTGCCAGAGCTCTGCGACCGTGAAGCCTTTCCAAGCCTCACAGCTGTAAGCTGCTTCTATGCTATCATCAAACAATGCCACAGCCAATCCGGTAGCTGTGCTGGAATGTAGCCTCCCCTAGAGTACAAGGACCATCAACTTGTGCTTTAAGTTATAGCATCAGGCCACGTATTCACCATAGATACTTCAGTATAAGTCGATCTCACAGATAAGCTGAGTGCAGATTTTGAGCCAAAAATCATGGAATTTTCTATGACCCTCGGATAAGTCAGGAGGAACATAGGGGACATCTGACTATAATTTTGTCTGATACTGCCCTCCCTTGTTTCTCCCATGCTGAAATGATCAGGAGCCAATCACTGCAGCAAGGGAAGAGTGAGGGAAATGGTGCTTGTGAAGAGGAGCATAAAACTTTCCCCAAATAATGGCACAAGATAGATAGTATTAAATTGATGAAAAAAACCCACCAGCTTCAAACTGCAGGGAAAAAAATCCAGGTTTTAAACTTCAGGGGGAAAAACACCACAGCATAGCAAATTCAGTTAGTGTGGGCAGTTGAGAAGTTAACAGCATGTTCAGGAGAGCTAGCTGCTGAGCTCTGACCAATATAAAGGAGACAAGTGTAATTTAAAGCTTGGAAACTCTCTGCAAGCATAAAAGATGGTCTGTAGCCACTTTGCAGACGATCAACAGGTAGCTGACAGCCCTGAACAGCCTTGACCCGACTAACCCCGAGATAAGACAAGGAGGCAATTTATAGCTCATTTATTTGTAAAAATTTCTCCTTCTATAACAAGTATCTACTGTAGTTATGGTCTCATCTCTTCCCTGGCTGCAGTTGCAGAAAAGCGGCAATGCACTGTTAACGACAAAAACAGCCTGCAAAACCTCACTGCAAACACCAACCTATAGCTTAATCAGAAGAAGCAAGCAGCACAGTGTCTCTCAACAGCATTTCCACTCTACAAAGTGCACAGCATGTGTGCCAGAAACAACTTGCGTAAAGTCATTTTATTGGTACACACGACAAGAAGAAAATCCTGAGTTCTCAAACGAAAAGCTGTGGCTGAGCCAATAAACTGACAGGGGTTCATGCGGAGCTTGATGTGCTTTCCAAGGCATTTTGCCAAAAAGCATGGGAAGCCAGGATTGCTTTAATAACAGCTGCATTTCAAATCTTACAAATTAACAGCCGCAAGAATACAAAGTACTGTATGTGTATCTGAAACAATCACATATGCTCCAAACCATCCCTCCTCTCCCAGTCTTCTGCCTTGCATCAATTTCTAGACTGAAAGCCAGACGCTTGTCTTTTGACTCTGGGAGTGCAATCCTAACTAAACCTGGAGTTAGGCTGGCACAGTTAGGCCCGCAAAGTTTGGCTGGCACAAGGGACACCGTAAAGTATGTTTGGACCACTCTCACAGTCAGAGAGGCCAGCACACAGACATGCACCATCCTCCCTGACTCCAAGAGTGGTCCAAATGCGCTTTATGGTGTCCCTTGTGCCAGGCAAACTTTGCTAGCCTACAGTGCTGGCCTAACTCCAGGTTAGGATTGCACCCTGGGTAAAGCACCTTGCATATTGATGGCTGTCACAGACAGGACAGAAGACTCCCAGAAGAAAGCCAGCCAAGTAAGAGGAGTTGTGCCTAGGATGAACATGCCTGCACCCCTTCCTGTTCTCCGTGTTCCCTTTACTGGAAACAACAGCAAAACCAAGGGAAGGGGAACCATGGCAGTTTACATCTGCTGCCATCACCCCAGGCTACAGAGACCAGGCTGAAGAGACATGTCTGCAGGGGAAAGAGATGTGACAACTAGCTGATAGCACAATGCTATGAACGTCTGCTCAGAAGTAAATCTCATTGTGATCAATGGGGCTTACTCCCAGGAACATGTGTACTTCCTTTACGCAATTCAAATTAGACAGTCCCTAGCTTTAGCTACTTACATTGCTCAAGGAAGTCCCAGTCCTTGCACATGCAGGGGGCAAATGGGTGCTCTTCTCCGAGTTCCCAATGAACAGGCCACTCAGTCACTAGCAGAGAACAATCTTCCAGTGGGCTGGATAATATATAAACCTGCCTGGATGATGTCATCTAGTTACTGATTGGAGGAGTGGAGCTCACCTGGATTCCCCATCCCACCCCTTTGACCTGGACAGACAGGGTTGCTACCCAATGGGCACAGTAGCTCGGTTGCTAAGCTGAATAGCTATCCCAGAGAGGAAGGTGGAGGCTGAATCCACACCCAGCCCATGGTTAGGGTTATTTGTTGTTTTCCAGACAAGCAAGAGGGCTGCAGGAGAATTTCTCAGCAACTCTGCTGAACCTATGCAGGAGATCTGAGAAGTGTCCAAAAACACAACACACACACATACCAGCAAAAATAGGGGAAACCAGTGGCCATTATAAAAAATAAAGAGAAAATATTCCAAGATAACCTCAAACAATGATTGAAATCTAATATGCTAAGCTGCTTTGCACCTCACAGAAATGAACTCAAATCACCTCAAAGTGTACAGATAAACAGCTTATACCTGTGATTGTCTTCATGGGAAACAGCCTTTCAATCCAGTGGCCTGCCCCCCACTCAATCTATATATATTTTCACAGAGCCAAAATATGTGTATACTTGCACTGAACAAAAGCTTGCATCCTGCTTGCCCTAGTCACCACAACTGAGCTGGGAAGCCCAAGAAGACTCCTACGCCAAAAAGAGGTCACGCAAATTGTCACTTATAGACAGACTTCTAAAAATTTCATTCTCAAACATGGAAACTAAAACAGCTTGTAGACTTTGGATATGTAGAAAGAATTTCATGTTGGGGGAGGGCTGAGTCTCCCCTACCCAACTCTTCAGCTAAAATAGGTTCATTGTAGAAAAAGAAATGGCAAAGCCCTGGAATATATATCAATATTATCATTCTAAATTTAATCAGAAACCAAAATCATTAAGGCCAATATTCGTCCCTGAACCTAATTTAGAGGTGCTTAGTAAAACCTGCTTGTACACACAACACTGAAACTAGGATTGGTTTGTCAGCAGGACACAAATACAATTCTTATAGCACCCTGTGTAACAGTGTCAGTAGTCTTAGAGACAGTTACCTTTCTGGTCCTTCTGTGGAGTTCAGGACAAAGAGGGTTGTCACAGGTTGCGGTTTCCTAGCAACCAACCACCAGGGTACCATTCCTTTCTCCCAGAACTAGAAAAATGGTTGAGTTAGAACTGAAGCACAAGCTTGACTAGAATCAGTAACAGGAAGACCAAATGAGTTAGAAGATGCCAGAAATGGGAGGACCATCTAGAGCTTTGTATAGAACAGAACAGTACAAGCTGAAGATGTGAAATTTGGAACTCTCAGCTAAATTAGGAAGGGTAAACATCAAAATATGGCATCAAAGTAAACGCTGTTCATTTCTAAAAGGGTTATCAGCAAAGAATGCTTTGAAATACCAGATGACAGAGGTCACAGAACAACAATGTATTTAAAGCTTTACACTATTGAAAGCACTTCACATAATAACCTCGGCGTTCCTCTGGACAATTTGTTGGGCAAATCCATATTACTATTCCTATATTGCAGGCAGTCAATTCTGATTGAGATAGTGACCTGCCACCAAGACAGCTCATGGCTGAAGCAAGATTTTATTGAGAACTTCGCAGCATACATACATCTTGTAACAGTGCTACATCTGCTCTAAGAAGTAAAAACCACACATTAACAACCCTTATTCTATTTATATGCCAGAAATGTTAACTGTGCTACAACAGACTAATAAAAGTACTGAGTCATGAGATTTTGCAGGCAGATGTTTGTTTCAGTCAGCATATGTTCTAGGGTTGGACAAAGAGGGAAACCATGTCTGACCTACATTAAAGTTTCTTTTTATCCTGCTCTTTGACAACAGAAAAAACTTGGAACTCAGAACTTAAAAAAAATTACAAATATAAAATTAGCGCACACAAAAAGTTCGTATACATCACATTACTTATATAATTCATCAATATCAACACAATTGAATCAAAAAGTACTGTATATGAATGCTTCTGGAACTAGTATGTCAACATACTTCATTTTCAATAATAAGTACAACACAGAATTTAAATTTCACTCATCTTCCACCCTTACAGCACAATCCTAAAGGCATATCTACTCAGAAGTAAATTCTAATGTGTTCAATGGGTATACTTCCAGGAAAGTGTGTATAGGGTGGCAGCCGTCATCTGACCCTTAATTTAGGCTGTAATTCCATGCACATGTACCTAGAAGTAAACCTGCTTGAACTCACTGGGTTTACTTTTGAGTAAACATGCATAGAATTATGTTGTTAGCTAACAGTGCAATCTTAAGCAGGTTTACTAAGAAGTTCCACTGTTTTGAAGGGAGTTTCTTCCAAGTAAGTGGGCTTAGCATTGCAGCCTAAGCTATTTGCCAAACCTTACTTTTCCATTTTTGCATGAGTCCAGATTTGGACATCTCTAATTTTTTCCATAACAACTACCAGTAATTTTACTGCTGTTTACAAATCTGAAACAGTTTTCAAATACGCCAGGGATGCATAAATTAGTCAATTCCAGCAGCATTGTTTTAGGATAAAATGCAATGCCATAACCTAGAATGCCACCTCGAGTCGCTTCCCCTGCACCAAAAATACACCACCACTCTCCTTTATGTGCTGCCTTGAAATCTAGAAGTTCTGCATGCCTGCTTTTCAAGGTATAGTCCAAAAAAAACACAGTAAGTAGGAAATCTTTTCCAGCCAGCAAGCAAGGAGCTCGAAGCGGATCATTCTTGGATTGAAGGAGAGAAGTGGTGACTGACTCAGGATGAAAGGTACCCCAAATCCACCACCCTCTTGGACTTCTTGCACTCTGCCACCAAGGCAGCTTGTTTCTAGTGGCTGCACAGATGGCCTTAACTAAATACCATAGTTTGGGCTGGGTTTTTTTGTTCAAAATGAATAAAAACCAAAAACACGTTTTTGGTGCTCAAGGTATTTTCCAGAAATTAAGATTACTTTTCCAATTAGAAATAAGACAGCGACTGCATCTGCTAACACTATATCACCTATCTAGTACATTTTAAAAAACATTTAAAATTAATAAAAATGAACTTATTAATTTCAATAAAAATGAAAAAATAATAAAATGAGAAAATAAAAATAAAAATTAATTAAAAAACAATTAAAATGTTTTGAATGAAAAACATTTAAAATTAATAAAAATAAAATTAATAAAAATAAAAATTGGAATGAGAACTTGGAATAAAAACACAATACACCGCATTCTGCCTTTCAAATAACAAAATCTGCAAAAAAACCCACCATTTTCAAACATCTCTAGCCATATTTAGCCTGCTAACTAGGCAAGGGGCACTTTTTCAAGTGGTATTCCTCTTATATATAGCAGGGGAAAGTAATGTCCTTCACCAGTGGCTGTTGCTGATGATGTTCTGCATTTTTTTAAAGATTGTCAGCTCTTTTGGGACAGGGAGCCATTTAATTTTTTTTTTTTGCCTGTAAACCACTTTGTGAACTTTTTGTTGAAAAGCGGTATATAAATATTGTTTGATTGATTTAATAATTATCGTACATACCACCTTTTGAACCCAGAACACTTATATAGCAGGGCAAGTCCACCACCTAGGCAAAAACCACCACATAACAAATTTGCAGAATTGAGCGCTTGACGTAACTTTGGAACTTGGTGGGATTTTTTTTTCTCCTTCCTTCTCACCCACTCCTTTTCCTCTGCACTGCAATTAGAATTGTACTCATTCATCCAAATTTATATTTGTTGTTTTGCTGCTAGGACTCTTCAGCAGCATTTCAGTGTTCAAACAGTAATGCGAGCCAATTTCCCCTTTTACAGGCACAGCAATCTTGAGTTTGAAAAAGTTGTATGCAGATTTGCTTGGCAGCAATATACTTTTTAAAGTGACAGCAAATAATGTTAGGTATCGAACAGTATTTACAATAAAGTTCCAAATCAAGTATAATTCAGCTGTCAATATAAGCTAGCTACTAGAAGAAGCTGCAGCAATTAAAAACATTCTGCCAGCTAGAGAATTGGGAGAAAAGTCAAATTTACACACACACACAAGCTTGTTCTGTACACACAGGGACATAAAATGAGGCTACCCGCCAACTATGGGAGTTTATTCCTTTCCCACTTTCTCTGACATTGCTTTTGAAATCTTTATCATAAAACATGCCCCAACAAAATTTAGGAACTTTGACAGCTGCATAATATACATTTTTAGTAGTAGTAGTGTAAGTAGTAGTGTAAGACCAAGTAATGTGGTTAAACTATTTCAGCTCATTTTATGTTTTTATTGTGGGATATGTAAACTAGAATGTGCCAATGTAAAGAGCATGTTTCAAATGCTATGACCCTACGCACAGTTGCCTGGGAGTACTCTTGTACTCCCACAGGTGTCCTTTCCTGTGGGATGTAGTGATGTCATGCACTGTATGCATATCATTGCACTGCACTGCCAGTATTTGACAGGGCTGTGCATCTTGTTCAAGGGTTCATAAACTCCCTTGATTTTAACTTTAAACAAAGACAGAGCAGGCATTTTGTCCAAAAATAAGAAGGGAGATCAGATTCCTTTTCATAAATAGTTAAAGGAACTGAACTTTGTAGTGCTGACAACTGAACATAAACTGAAAAGCTTCAGGTTTGGATAGTAGTGAGATCAACTCAATCCCACAACATTTGAAATACAAGCATGCCTCGGTATCCACTGGGGTTCTATTCCGGACCCCACCATGGATACCTGAATCTGTGGGTGCCTTTTTAAAGAAAGGGGAACATCAGTGGTTTTGCTGCAACAAGGTAAAAAAAGAAGAATTTTGTGTAATGCTCCTCTATGTGCCCCAGTTATCTCTGGATAACTGAAACCATGGATACCAGGGCACGCCTGTAGGTGTCTGTACAGTCTTTTCCAGTGGTCACTCAAAGCTGTACAAAACAATATGTAAAGGCCATCCTGATCCACCAAGGCACACACTAATTATTATCATCTATGTGGACTAGAGCCATCCACAAACATGGTGCTTTAAATTCAAACAGAAGGTCCCTTTTCTGAAGGATTACAAGCCATAAGAACTGTAACAACCTACCCCCAACACATTTGTCTTTTCAATGCAGAATTTACATTTGCATTTTGGACTTATTTTCTGAGACCAAATTCCACAGTGCAAGATCTACTAACGAATTCCAACTGGGCAGTTTAATGATGGAGTATCCCCTTGAAACATTTTTGTTTGGAGACAATCAGCATATCCCAGAAAGAATTTCTTGCAAGGTCAAAATTATCCTTCAAGTTTCTTAGTGTAATCATTTTTTATGACCGACACATCCATTTATCCTCTTACAAAGGGACTGATCTATTTTATTTGTGTAAACGGAAAGATACGGTTGGCAGAGGATGTTGTATATCACATGAGAATATATTCTGATAAATGTGAATGAGTCTCCGATAGTATGGTTGATGTTCTTTGGTCCTATGATAATGCTGCCCCAGTGGATAAGGAGATCAAGTGTTAGTCTTTCTGTTTAATCTGTCAAAGCATGCCTAAACTACATCACAGCATTTGTACAACAGTCTTCACAATGCCAATAGTACAATCTCCATTCTGCACATTATAGTCAGAGGAACAGCTTCACTGCATGGTGCAATAGCCTTGCTGTAGGGGCTGTTGTCTAGCCCCGTTAAAGAAGTGACTAGAAGTATTTTCCAAAATAGGAGGGGGAAAAGCACACAGCCTCCAGTGAAATTTAAAACTAAAGACTACAGCTAAATAAAAGAGACACAGAAGGGCAGAGCGCTGCTGCACGGACTGACCTTGTTGCAGTCTACCACTGTGAAATATTTTCATAACAATACTCGGCTGCTACACAGGCACAGACACATTTCTAGAGCAAGTCACACAGTTACAAAATAGGTCTTTCGATGGCACATGCTTGATAGGAGGGGCTCAAATTGATCACAGCACATCATAAACAAATGCTCGGTTAGAGACCAGCAATGTTCCGGAGAGCCCTATTTTGACACCACCATAGCAAAAATAGCAAATGTGCTACCTGAGGGAAGTAGAGCGTTTTTCCAGCTATAAAATACTGCAGCTGAGTTTGGACAAGGAGCTATTCCTATTAGCGTAAGGGCAACTTTTTGACCAAACATGACAAACATTTATGTATTAAACATAAATTGAAACATTGGAAGTCCTTCTCCAGAGCAAGCATTGTTCAGCTCAGGCTGTGAGGCTGCAATCTGATTGATGCACCTAGGACTAAACCCCGCCAAATACAGTAAATCCAACTGTGTTGAGAGTGCTTCCTTCTCAGAAAGTGTGCATGATTTTTTTTTTTACATCAACTCTCAAGGGATTGCGCTGCATGTCATAAACGTGCATGGTCTGAAAGAGAGAAACAAGCAGCTCCTCACAGAATGCAGCAGTCGTAAACTTGAATCAGCAACTTCAGCCTGACACCAGAGCCAGAAAGAAAAAAACAAAACTATCCCTGATTACGAGAGTTACAGACATCAGCACTGCAACACAATCGTCCCCTACGCATCACATAAATACAACAGAGTGCATGCACTCTCCTAGGTGTAAAGTGAGCTCTCCCCTCCATGGAGGTGAAGACCACCACCACCCCACCCCCTCCCTCCTCGGCCGAGCTTTAGAAGAGTGACGCCCCTTCCTAACCGCTCAGCGACTTAGTCAAATCCTTGAACTACTGTACTGAGAGATCATCAAAGTGCCAAGTCATAGGGCGGTCCAGACGTCCGCTCGTACCCGCATCATGTACCCAGCCACAGACCCTGGGGCCGGGAAGAGGGCTACATTTCCCCTAAGTGGTATTATCAGAACCATCACCGCGAGCTCTTCCTTTCTCCCCGCAAGGAACGCCCACAGATTTCGCCCAACGCCTGCAAAAACCCTCCCTATCTTACCTACCCGGCTTCCGCTCACGGACAGCCCCCACTGCAGGGGAGAACCCCAAATCAAACAGCAGCAGCCGCCCTGCAAGGTTTCAATTGTATCGCGTTAGAGCGCCCAGGCGAGGAACAACAAGCGACTCCCCTTCCGCCCACAAAGGGGCGGAGCTGCCTGGACGGTCCCAGCTGCTTCTGTGCACGTGATCGCTCGCTCTCTGCTCTTGGCCTTTGGGTCTTGGTCCGGCTGCAGAAGGAGAGGAGCGCTGTTGAAAGAAGTTGAAGCTGTCGGGCTATTCTCCTAGAACCTGAGAGCAAATCTATTGAGCACGACGGGTCTGACTTCGGAGCACAGATTGGGGGGTGTCTGCCTGCCTGCGAAATGCTGCAAAGCGCTTTGACTTTATCATAATCAGCGTAGTTCTATGGTTATTTCTAAGGAAACATATTTCTGAATGATAATCGCAATAGGAGGTGTTTAGCATTCAAACGCATTGGTTATGATGGTTTTAATGAGCAGCCTAAACACGCAGGAGAGTCGTTTTCATTGCGCTTATTGGAACGATGATCCTGAAAATAATATACTGTATGGCAGTGGTTCTCAAACCTTTTAGCACCGGGAGGACCCACTTTTTAAAATGACACTCTCTCGGGTCCACCTAGTTTTACTATTTTTTATAAAGTACTTTTTTAATTTTTTTTAAATAAAAGTACTTTATAAAGTATAAGTGATCTATAAAGAAATATTTTTATTTATTTATGCACAAGTAATATTTTATTTGTAACAACAACAAACCCTCCATTTCTTGTAAAGAGGCAACCCTAATAAATAGCCTCAAGGCTTGAGGGGCTTTCTTATGTGATCCAGCTTTCACCTGCCCCCAGTATTGCCCCCAGTATTTGCAAGCATTGACAGACAGGGAGGTGGCAGCAGCAGAAACACACCAGAACAGAGATGCTCAAACATTTGTCTCTCTGTATTTACACAAGCTTGCAAACTGCAGGACCTCAGCTCTTTGCAGGGGAGTAAGCAGCTATCTGATTTTTGAATTGTCACTTGGGCTTACCTATGTGATTTCATTGGAGGCTTTGTGGGACCCACCAGAAATTGAATCCTGACCCACAATTTGAGAAACACTGTTGTATGGTTAGAGATATTTGTTTCTGGAGAGTAAGACAGGATTACAGTCTAAATTTTACTAAACTCAATGGACTTACTTCTGAGTAAAATAACACAGTTGTCAAACAACTCTGTGTATGGTTTTTGGCTGTTTCAGAATTAGACGTAAGGTATTTTAAATGAAGGTATGCAACTGCATTAAGACCATGAGCGATGAACCCCAAAATCAATAGCGCTCTGCTTATTGCCATTATATCCTGAGACCCTGGATTTTTTTTTAATTGCATCATCTGTGTGCATGGTGCTTTACCTCTCCTGTGTCCAGATGTAAGCTCTGCTGATGTCAATAGGGCTTACTCCAAAAAGTGTGCAGAGGACAACAATCTTGTATTCAGCCCCTTTTTGGTAATATTGCTAATAAGAGTGGTCTACATTAGATAGTGATGCTGAAACAGGTGAGGACATGGAGGTGCTAAAGGACTGGAGCAAATGTCATCTGTATACAGGGCTGGCCCAGGCCCTCCTGAATCCTGAGGCAGTACTGTATGCCAAATCCTATCCCCCACTTACACAGTGCCAACCTTTGTTTCCCCCACCACCACTCTCATATTGCTCAGTGCTCTCCCCTCCATATTTCCTGTTCTTCTTTGTCCACCTCTTCCTTTTCTAATCTAGAGTGGAAAAAGGAGAAGCATTGAGTTTTGAGTAATATGTAAATAGTTGCTCCTCATCTTATGCAAGAGCTATGTTCCAGAGTCAGCTCGTAAAGCTAAAAAAACCGCACATATACATACTTAAAATGGCCTTGAAAATCCCTTACATCTGGAAAATGCATACTGTCTCTTTAAAAATTACAAGAGGCCAGCAGGGACCAAAGGAACAGCAGCTTCATTCTCTGATCTCTCAGGTATGTATTTAGTAAGCGGAATGGCAGGATGAACTATTTAAACTGCTGTTTTTCTATGTTTTTGTTTTGTTTGCTCACCATGTAAAAATCAAATTTGCAGCTAAGATGAGGCGATTGTAAATATACTTGATTGATAGCTTGTTTAAAAAGCAGATTACTAATCAACTGACATTATATAATCAGTTAACAAACATTGTATTACCTATTTATTTTATGGTGTGTTTGTTAATGTCTATCCTACCATGATGACTCCAAAAGCCCTTAAGATAGGATGCATAATACTTCAGGAGAGTGATGCAGTTCATCATAAAGATCCATGCCAATTATAGCCATGCAAAAAACAAGGAGGGATGCAAGATTATGTTTTGCTCATGCAGGTTATGTGTTACCAGTTGCTTCATATATATTTCCAGTTTGGAAAACATTTGGTGATGCTGAGCTTGATCTCACACTCTGAGGAAGAAAAAAATTGAAACTGACAACTACAAGAAGGAACAGAAAAATAATCGTTTGAGCCCGGCACCAGCTGTGCTTCCTGAACATGATTTGTCACACCTGCAGAATAGCCTGGAAAATCCTGATGGCAGTGAGATCTGTGTGCCACGCTTAATAGTTTTGAGTGTACAGTTGCTTCCGAAGAGCCTGCACAAATGCAGCTCTCATTAGCAGTTATTACAAAAAAATAAAAAATCTTAGAAGTGGCATTTGCCTTGAAATGTGAGTGCATTTCTGGTTTTCAATAAAGATTTTATATGAATCCATACACTTCCCCTATATTTCATATTGGTTTATGTTTACACAATGGCTAAACCTCTGATGCTTTATACACTAAGGGCCCAATCCTGGCCAACTACCAGTGCTGATGCAGCCCAATGCAGCCTTGAGGTAAGGGAACAAGCGTGACTGCTCCACTCACACTGCAGGATGCAGTGAACATCCTGTTAGCACTGCTGCATCAGTGCTAGAAAGTTGGCTACCGTTAGGCCCTAAGTTTTATTAGATTTTTATTTAACTTGACCTTTTTTAAGACTGTAAGAGCCCAATCATATCTGTACAGGAGCAGCGGCCACTAAACACCTGCTGCTATATCCTGTGCTGGATACAAGCAGGCTGTAGTCTTCTACTAGATGGGCCTTTGGCCTGATCCAGCAAGGCTTTTCTTATGTAGAAATGAAGTCTCTAAGCTAAGGCCAGTTGACACATGCAGCAGGGTGAGGTGGTAGCTGGTCACTCATCATGAGGGCTGGGGAGGAATTTTTTTCTGTCATCCGAATTTGCCATGTATGGCAGCTTTTTTGCGTACCCCAGACTGGTGAGAATGGGACAAGTGTTCAGTAGATGGACTAGATGGAAGCTGGACTAGATGGGCCCTTGACCTGACTCAGCAAGGCTTTTCTTATGTGGTACAGTGGACTGTACTATTCCTGGCTCAGACTGAAGGTGAGTGATATTATTTTAAACTGCTCTCTCATATGCAAGCTTTCTGCAAGTAAAAGGTTAGCACACATCAGGGAGAATGGTCATATCCTAGTCAGGGTTACCCCTTATTTTTTGTGTGACTATGTGGATTCCTTCCATAATGGCATGTCTCTGGATGCTTGGCAGTGACCTCCAGTTGTATGTTTTGAGCCTTGTGACCACATAGAGGGAACACTGGTTCTAGTCCATACCCAGCTGTGCTACTTTTCTGATGGCAGATGTGGTAACTTGCTTCACACAAGTACTTCTCTGGATGGTGGGGAGAACTTGGCACATAAAAAACAAAGATATCTTATTCGTTTCCATCAGGAATAGATTATCTGGGTCTGTAAGTATGGGTGCCTCTAAGCTCCTGCACCCCTCTTCCTGTTCCAAGTGAAACTTGCAATGATATCTGTCTTTGTTCTGATTCTTACCGGTGCCTGAAATGAAGGCTGGCATGGAGTTGAATAGAACCAATACCATTGTAAAGCTTCCACAACTTTTGAACCATTTATGAGACCATTGATGCATAAAGAATCATACCAAGTGATGAAGATGTCCACCGCAATGAAATTATTAAATATTAATTATAGTAAATAATTGTTTACTATAACAGGAAAAATTAGATTCTTATCAAGGAGAGAGAAACAATGGTCAAAGTGCCTTGTAAAGATTCATTTGTTGTAGAACAAACTTGTGCATACAGTCTGGGCCTTTCAGTTAGTTTTCTGCCTGTTCAGAAAAGGAATGCTTTCCCTTCCCCTCACCATATGTTTCTGCTGCTCTAAAACAGAGATCCCCAATCCTGACAGGGCCTCTGGGCATTGCTCCAAAGCATGCGGCTTGCTTGAGAATTTGAACTCCATATGGTAGAGATATTCCTCAAAGCAGAAGTAAACAAAAATAGCAATGTACATTTACAGAGCCATCCTATGTATGTGTATTCAGAAGTAAATCCCAGTGTCCAAAGGGTTTCCTCCCTGGTAAATCTGTTTCGAATGTGAGCAATCCTAGGGACACTATCTAGGGCAGTGATGGCGAACCTTTTGGGTGCAGTGTGTTGAAACTTAGGAAAATGCTTAACTTGATTGTGCTGGTGTGTCAACCTCCCACCCAAACAGATAAGAAGAGAAACTATTCTTTGTATTCATTTATTTAAACAAAAAATACAGTCTAATCATGTATGGTGCTGTGTGTTATATAAAGAAGCATCAAATAATTACAAAAATGAGTAAAACAAACTCAGTTTTTGTTAGGCATAGGTGAATTCTGGTGTGTCATCCCAAACGTTGTGGTGTATCAGCTTTGACACGCTTGTCATAGGTTCGCCATCACTGATCTAGGGAGTGAGGCTCTCTGTGCACAATGGTACTTCAGAATAAATATGCGTAGAGTTGCATTATTGAACTCCAATCCTACAAGACTAGAGCTAGACCTCTGGCTACAATCCTATACACTGTTATTGGAAGTAAGCCACTAAATTCAGTGGAACATACTTTGAGTAATCATGCACATAGACGTGCACGGTAACTGAACTTTACCCAATACAAGATCTGGTCCCTGTGCAGCTAGGAGCTTCTGAACAGGGCCAAGATTTCCTGGTGTCTGGGGCAACATAGCAAATGTTCCCTTTATTTCTTGATGGGCTGGATTGCTATTTACTGGAAAAGGAAGACGGAGATGAAGCAGAAGAAGTATGGGTGAGAGGAGAATGATGGGTTAGGGCAGGGTTGGCCAACCTTTCAACTTTAGGGCTCCTGGATCTTTAAGAATTGTGTAGAAGAATTGTGTAGAACAGGGAATTTCTGCGGGTGTAGCTTGTCATCTGATTTTTGGAAATGTTTGTTCCCTTATCCAAGTTAACTCACGTACACAGAAACTACACTACAAATATTGCTAATTAGCAGTAGCGTCACTAGAGTTTGCATCACCAGGTGCAGGAGGTCAGCACATCCCCCCCCCCATGATGGACCTCCTCCTGCCTCCATGACTGCCCCTCCAACCGCAGGACGCAGCACATGCTACCTTGACACAGCTATGCCAGGGCTGGAAAGTTGCTTAGAATTATGCCTAATGTTACATAAGACAGTTATATTTTCACCTTTTTTGTTTTTTGACTATAACATTTGATAGAAGATATGACACTCTTTTTCTTTCATTGAATTCCTCATGAAATTCTGCATCAAATGGCATATAAAATAATGGTACTATTCCTTTAAAATATGTCTAAAAATTGCAATTTTTACATAAAAAGTTGTGTTTTTAATTTTTTGGCCATAGCGTTTGCTAGAATAACAATATTACAGTCTGATTTTTTCCTTTGAATTCCTCGTGAAATTCCGCATCCCACGGTATATAACGTGATGGCATTATTCTGTAAAACCACGATTTTAAAAAAATGATATTTTTACATTTAAAATGTTATTTTTGGTTTTTAGGTTTTTGGCCATAACTTTTGATAGAATAAAGATAGCACACTGTTTTTTTAATTGAATCCTGGGTGAAATCCTGCATCACACCATATATAGCATGATGGTCCTGTCTTTCAAAATAGCGATTTTAGCAATTTTGGTCACTAGTGGTGTCACACACCCCGTGTTAGATTGTGTGGAATCCTTTTTCTCCTCCAGTTCTTCACCACTGAGATTTCACCAAAATGCCTTCTGAACAATCTTGATTTTGCCATCTAAAAAAATTGGATTTTTGCACATTTTGCTTTGGAAAGTAAACCACATTGGACTTTGTCTCAGTGTGACTTATGTCTAAATACATGTGCATAGAAATGGGGACGTACATTACCAAAGACTTGTATATTGGTTCAAGTATATATGCAGCAGGAAAATGAAGAAGGCTGGAAGGATTACTCTGCTCCTCCACCCATGAAGATATATCAATGAGGGTACAATGCTAACCTGGAGTGAGGCCAGCAAAGTTTGGCTGCCACAAGGGCCACCGAAGAGCACGTTTGGATCATTCTCAGGGAGGATGGCGCATGTCTGTGTGCTGGCCTCATTGACTCTGAAGGTGCAATCCTAACCTGGAGTTAGGCTGGAACAGTTAGGCCAGCAAAGTTTGGCATGCACAAGGGATAAAGTATGTTTGGACCACTCTCAGAGTCAGAGAAGCCAGCACACAGAAGTGAGCCATCCACCCTGACTATGCTAGAGGTCCAAATGCGCTTTATGGTGGTCCTTGTGGCAGCCAAACTTTGCTGGCTTAACTCCAGGTTAGGATTGTTAGGTGAGGAGGAGGCTCCTTATCCACTAAGGAAGGGGGGAGCGGAAGAGCTGGCCTGAAGTTTCTCAGGCAGGCACATCTAATAAACGAAGAGATCTAACAGTTCATGTAGGGATTATTATCTTTGCCTGGGGAAAAGCAAAACCCTTTTATGCTTCTGAACAATGTTGAGGGAAGCTAAAGTCACTGAGAGCACATGTCTACTCAGAAGGCAGTCCTATTATGTGTGCTCCTGGACTTACTACCAGGAAAGTGCATTTAAGGATTGCAAGCTCTTCCTTTCCATAACCTCTAGAACCGCGACAGTGCATGCTTACTCGGAAGGCAACAAGGCAGGCTACGCCATGCATGATTCAGTTCAAGACAGGCTACTCCAAGCATGCACGTGCGCAGAGGATCGTAGCCTTGTATTTACCCCCCAGGGCAGGCAAGGCTGCCCTCCCCTTCCATCTCTCCCCCGCCCCTCTTCAGGGAACCATAGAGGGCGCCGTGCGAGAGCGCCACCAGCGTTGCTAGGTGTACAGAGGAAGGAAAAAAAATGACAGTCGCACACAACGCCGCTGCCCCTTATCTAAAGCGGAACGGGGGGGGAAGAGTGTTTGGCTTCACGTGCAAAGCATATACAGAGCTTTCGGCAGAGAAATGCAGCGCCGCTCACTGCCCACAATCAAGGTGCCGCTTTCAATTATGAAGTTCAGGCCGCGCGTCACTCTCGTCCTCCTTCCCCCACCCCCGTTCCCTGTTTCCATGTTGCCAGGTGCAGGGCGGAGGAGGAAGAAGAGGCCGCCCTATGAGCGGCGGCGGCGGCACGGCGCCCCCTAGCGACAGTGGGCGGCGCGGCCGTGACCGAGGAGAGAAAGGGAAGAGGGAACAAGTAATGGCGGCCAGTTAGTGTATGACTGAGCAGAGCAGTAGGAGGAGCTCCTCGCGCCTTCGGGCCCTTGTTCCTCGCCCGGCAACGGCGCCGCTCCCCAAAGCGGAGGCGGCGGGGCCAGCGACAGCGCCTCCCTCCCTGGGGTGGCTGCGGCGGCGGGGCCATGGTGAACACCCGCAAGAGCTCGCAGCGGCTCTCCGCTAAAGCGGTGGCGGCGGCGGTCCCCGGGCCCGGCAGCCATTTCATTTCTTCCAGGACCCGCTTGTCGAGGACCAGTGCCAAGGCAGCGGCGGCGGCGGCAGCGGCAGCGGCGGCGGCTGGGCAAGATGAGGAGTCGGCCCGGGTAAGGGACGGGGGAGAGGCGAGACGGGCCTGGCGGGGGGGAGAACCGGGAGGGACTCAGCTCGCCCGTCCCCGTCGCGGTGGGCACCCACCGGAGGGGGGTCGGCGGAAGTGGGGTCCGGCCGGGGAGGGGGGTCGCCGCCGAGGGGTGGGGGAGCGCTGGGGGCTCATTGTCCCCGCAAGCCGTCGGGAGCGGAGTGTCAGCGCGCGGAGGGGGTCCGGGCAAACTCCGCAGAGTGAGTGACTGGCTGCGGCTGCAGTCCTGTCCACACGGACCTGGGAGTGAGCCCCGTTGACTGTAATGGGACTTGCTTCTGAGTAGGCTTGCACAGAAGTGTGTCAGAGAGCTGGGAGCCGCTGGAAACTCGGGGAAGGCACGGTCAGGAGGAGGAGGAGGAGGAGGAAGGAAGGGCTGTCAGGGGGCTCGCCGTGGGTCGGTCGGTCGGTGGGGGAGATTGTGCGGGGGTGGCAGGCGACGGAAGGCGGACTCCGCCGGTGCTGACGTTTGGTTGTCCGGCTCTGTGGCAAGAGAGGGACGTGAGAAGCGAGGAGTACTACGCTTCTCGGCGGTGAGGGGGCGGGCTGTGATTTGCAGCTCGGAGTAAGGGAGGTCATTTGAGGTTGAATGGTGGCTCTGAGCTCGCAGCTGAGCGGGGGGGGGGGGGGGGGGCGGCGGCGGCGGCGGGGCCAGGTGGCGACGGTAGAGGAAGGTGAAGCTCCGTGGAAGGACTGAGAAACTTGAGTAAAGGAAATAAAAGGGACTAGCTGTGGTTCAGGCTAGTTGTCCGCAAAACAAGCCCCCCCCCCCCATATTTCGGTGAGTTTCTGTGGAGGAGGGACTAGCTGTATGGGGAGGAGCGCCCCCACTGACTAAAACTGGGATTGCAGTTAAAAGGACAACGCAAAAAAAAAAAAGACAAGTAAAGAAAAAAGTTAGGAGTTGAAGCTGCAACAACTTTGCTGGGGGGAAAAAAAGGAAATAGTGCACTGGTTTTTTCTTCAACTGTTCTGAGTCGTTTGTAGGGAGAATTGTCTCTCATTTAACACTTTTTCTGTGTAGTTTTTCTCTAGAGGAATAATCTTACTACTTCCTTTTATCAGAGATTTTTGGGAGTGTGTGTACAGAATAATAACAGAATGAATGCAACTAGCTAATTTTGAAACTGCCATTTGATGTATATTAGGCATTATTTCTCTGCCTTGATTGAGGAACAATGAAGACTTGGCAATTTCTTCAAATTAATTCTATAACTATGTTCAATACTATAGTATTGTATTATTAACAGCAATACCATGCTGTTTAAATCTGTATAGTAGCAAAGAGTTGTAATTCAAACAAAGAATGTTGACTTCTTCAGGGTGCCTTTAATCCAAACACTTTATCCCTATATCAAGCCTTGCAGATAATTTCCGAGTCTGCTGTCTGGCATGACAGAGTCCACATAGGCATACATAAAAGAAAGAAAAATAATGTTGCTTTCTGGTCTTTGAAGTCATAATATTTATTTGTGAAGTAATTTTAAAGTCCTTGTAGCTCTGTACAAACCTCATTGTAACAGTCATTGTTACACTCAATGAGTAACACTCATTGAGTCAGGAGTAACACTCATTGACCTCAGTGGGACTTCTGAATAGACATTGTAGGATTTTGCTATTAAATAAGGGTCTCACAAGCTACTGTCTCTAAAGGAACAATTACTTTCACCAGGCCAATAGAATAAAAGGGTGTTGTCTTAAAAATGTCCCAATTATTTCTGCTCTTAAAAATTGCTCTGGGGTATTCAGTGAGTAATACTGCCTGATAGTCATAGATGGGTTGACAAATGAAATTGCAAACACACAAATTTCTTTATTGTACCAAAGCTTTTGTAAGAAGGGTTTGGATTGCTTTTATATTTTACTTTTTGTAATGTACTGTAGAAAGGACAGTACCAATGTTTCTGTGAATGTGTGTATTGTGTCTAGTGTATGTTTTTGTGCTAGAATCAATACGCTTGCTTTCTTTATACATTAAAAACACCTTTTCCTAGGTGAAGTAGTTCTCAGATGTGTGCCTTATTTTTTCTTATAGTGCTCTCCCCTTTAATTCAGGCTTAAAGTGCTAACCACTGTAGGGCTAAGATGCACAAAAGTTACTGTGTCAATCACCTATGTCTAATATAGCCTCTGAACTAGTTTGCACTGTTCTAAGGGACCTTTTTCCTGAGTTTAAAAATTAGTACAGATGGAAATGAATTATTATTGTGTCTAAATTCATAACAAGCATTTCAGGTGTGCTGAATTTGTACAGATAAGATTACAATGAAAATGACAAAGTTCCTTTTGTATTTTAAAAATGAACATTCTTGGGGTTTACTTAGCGAATTGCATATTTGTATCATATTGACACCCATCTGTGAAACATATGTAGAAAACTCTTGCTTTTCAGCAGAATACCCCTTAAAACAGCAGTTCTCAAACCTTAAGTCTGTGGCCACCAGTGGGCGAAGACCAATTTTTGGTGGGTCGTGAAACTGACAAGGCAGATAAGACTATTATTCCAAAGCTTTTTAACATGGGACCCACTTAAAAAACTTTCATTTCTCCAGCTCCTCAAGCTTCTGTGGCTTGGGCAGCAGTGCCCCCCCCCCAAGTAACAGGCTAACTGGATGCACAATGCCTAATCTGTCTTCATGACCCACCAAAAATTGGGTCATGACTCATTGGTGGTCATGGCCCCACAGTTTGGAAACCAATGGGCTATGTGTATCAAGGGTTAAACAACCTGCTATTGGGGGGTGGGGAGTACTGCTGCCTAATCACTGTTATAGGCACAGAGGTTGAGCGGATGGTAAAATGAAACTTTTTTAGGTGGGTCCTGATGCTAAAAGGTTTAGAAACCACTGCCTAAAAAACATTTACTATTATAACTGTTGTAATTCTTCAGACAGTCATGTACTTTTATAGTTGAAAAACCTAAGATCTGCTTTTAGGTGCTTGCACAGTTATGTGTTTAGTGTTTTTGTGTTTAGTGTTCTTCCTCCTTTGGAATTGTTGAATTGTTTTTTGCAGTTTGGATCCACAGAATGAGATTTATGTGGTTGGTGTGTATTTTTGAGATCAATTTTTGATATTTGAAGACAAACTCCAGACCTGCATTTATTTTTTACCTTAGATGCTACCCGTGTGAGAGAATCACCTTGTTTAAAAGCTTTCTGTTAGAATTACTAGATTTATTCTAGTAAACAGCCTTGGAAGTGAGTTATCAGTTTCAGTGCCCATCTGGGTTTCTGTTCACTTGCAGAGATCTGTGTTTTTGTTCTTGTTATATTGAGGAATCCCTGCACATATTCTCCTTTAGAGAAAAGAATCATATGTGTGAATACATCTTTGGATTGCATTAGTCAACCTTATTCCATGTTTAGCTAGCTGAAAGCTTTATATATTGTGTTTTTGTAGTCTTAGCTGATTCAGAAAGTTGTTTTTACCATTTCCTCCTCAGAAATCCAATGAGATGGTTGTTCTGCTGAAGTAGAATTGCTGTGTTTTGGTTCTGTATAGAGAAGATAAAGTGGGGTATAGTATTGTCCTAATTCATTTTTAAGGTCATATAAATAGTGCAGCTCAACTTGGAAAATAACTAAGCATTTTATTTAAAAAGTATTTTATACCTTTATTGTATCATGCACACTTAGAAATACTCCTAAATACAGTAGATGTTTTTGTTTCATGCAATCTTTTTTGTTTCTTTATTAAGATAGCTAATTTTATGAACTTCTGTAATTATAACTGGCATCATAGTCATTTGAAAATTACTGTTGCTGCTTGGAGAAAGACATGGGTCTTTATCCCGCCTTTCCCATGCCAAAGCAAAAGCCCAAGGCGGCTTTGAGATGGCCTCTGCAATCTAAGCTAGAGGGCTTACCATCCAGCCTCTTTGAGCTGGTAAGCTTCTGAGAAGCAGTACTGGGTCTCCTGCTGATTTCACTGATGTCAGGGTACACACCAAATTATCTACTCCTGCCTCCTTGGCCTGCGCTAAACCTGTCACGTAAGTGTCCAAAGGAAAAGGAAGAACCGCCAGCCTAATTACAGTTGATGAAAAACTTCTTGCCACAGCCAATTAAGCAGACTGTAAATGCTATATTTCTACCAAGCTCCAGTGATAGCCAGCTAGTCCTGAACTGTAAAAGAGGGAAGGCATGTGGGGGTAAAAAACTGGAGCTGGACTGCTTAGCAGTTCCAGGAGTTCTGGCTCTCAGTTATACAGCCTCTACTCCTCAATGGCAGGCACTAGTCAGCTGCCTGGGAGCTGGCTCCAGTCTTGTAAGATGGCAAGGACTGGGCAAGATCAACCCACATGTGAGTGGCCACATGCAAATCGGGATTATAAATGAGGCACTCAGAATTATGTGTTCACGTATTATAATATAGGGTTATGTGGAGCAGATTTCTGTTTCTTTTTTAAGAGTGGTTTTGGTGTTAAACTAAAAGAAGTTGTAGCCATGCCATTTTTGTGGTACATACCTTGACCCATTGAGTTCATTCTTATTTCTATATATTGGTTCATTGGATGTCCCAACTGAAACGTATAGCATTATTTCTTGGTGTAATAACATTTTGAAAGTAAAAAAGAAAATCTTAATGGTTAATGCCTGAAGAAATTCATTTTTGGTATATGGTACTAGTTGCATCTTGTGATATAACATTTGTTATAATGTAATGTGTGTATTTTTAATATGTACTATTTCTTCATAGAGTGAGAAAGGAATTCCTTGTGTTGTCTAGTCTTGCTGATAGTTTACTATGTGTACAAAATACTTTCATGGATCATCTGTTTGCATCTCTTTTCAAATGCTATTCTGTGCCTAAAGCATCCTCAACAGATGCCTCAGCATCCTCTTAAAAAAAATCTCTCAGAAAGAAATCTCTTCCCTTGCTAGACAGTTTATTTGTATCTGTTTTCTTACAGTCATTTAATTTTATCTTATTTAAAGTAGCTGCTGCTTCTGTTCTTGGTGAATATGAACAGTTCTACCCTCTTTTTCTGATAGCTAGTTTGGAACGCTCATCATGTATCCTTGCCTCCCTTTTCTTATTGTGTTGGCATTAACGTACTCATTATCTCCAGTCATTGATCAGATGAGATTTCTTCAGACCTTTAATTATTTTTGTATCTTTCTTTTGGTTCATAACTATACTACAGGCTTAAACTGGTTTAAACCAACTTAGTTCCTCTTCCACTGGGAGCTATGTGAATTGTAGTTCTATGAAGGTACTATAGGTAGGGAGTGATCACATTATATTTACCAAACTACAATTCTCAGAGTTCTTTGGGAGTAACAATGAACAGTTTATCACTTCTGTACCATTGTAAGTTAGTTGTGTAGATTGCACCCTGTAAATTCTTTCCACAATAGTACCTAAAGTAGTACCCACTGCTAAGGACCAAATCAGACAATATTCAGAAGCTGCATGCGAAGCCTTCAGCTCTGTCTTGGAAAAGCAATCACAGGAGATTGCCAGTGACAATAGAAGAATGGCAGAATAAAGAGATGCTTTAACTATTTCCCCCTCTCTCCATTTGCTCAAAATCTCTCCCATAGCTCTTTCCTATAGAGAAAAAGAGGGAGCTGTTGCATAACTTCTTTCTTTTCCAAGTGGAAAAGCTAGTATGTGTATCTTTGTCCTTCTCACTTTTTTTTGCTTCCGAACTCAGCTGCTATGCTGCTTTTTGTAGTGGGAAAAATGCTGTGGGGGAGAATCGGTTAATTCATGTGTCTCCTGTCAATTGTCTTATTCATCTCTGAATATGGTATCACATAATGTTTATCCCAAACTATTTCTACCTGTAGGGTATGAAAGTGTACAAAATAATTTAAAAAGGTATTATGTTTTTGCCTTTTGGGCCAGACATTTTAGTATGACATGGAATACCATTTATTTATGTTCTTCGGCATTAATGTGTTGTAAGATCCAAACTAGACAGTCCCATGTAATTTTGTTTTGAGTTTTCTCTCATAGTTCCTATGTAATAGTATAAATTGGCAGCAGTTTTTTTTTTTCCAGAAGTCTTTTTCAGGGTTATAGTTTGGGCAGGTT